>ML780147.1:234907-248102 GCA_009831015.1 Picea engelmannii | reverse complement strand
TTTACCTATTGAGTGGGATCACACTTGAATTAAGTGGTTAATGTGGTCGAAGAAAATTTGAACTAGGTTATGTACCTCACAAACTACTTGGATGTGTAGAATGAGTGTTGGCACAGGGGCAGACCCAGGGTTCAATGCTTCAATAATGCACCAACAAAACCCTAACTACCAGCCCTTTCAGCAACACCTACAAAGCAGATGAAGTCTCGCCCGAGGTAGAGGCAGGGGGGGTTGTAGGACTCAGGTGTCTACAACCAGGCTGGGACACATATCCGTGATTACAACACTTAACAGAGCACTTAGTCAACAATATTCCTTATATTATGATTCTCATTCACATCACAGATTAACCCTTATTACTGATCAACGCAGTAATAATCAAGATCAAGCTCTTGAAATCACTTAGCACATAATCCTAATAATCCTTCATTGTAGGCTAATGATGAAGAGTGCCCAATGGGAATGGTATCTTCCCTTTGTCTAGAAAAATGGTCATCAAAAGAAGTCTCAGGTAGAGATAATGGCTGCAACATATACCTTATGCTTTTCATTGCAAACCCTAGCTTTTCTCAAGACATGGTGTGCGATGTTGATCTTGAATTGAATAATGGCACTGATACTTTTCCTCTACTATCTTGTCTTGATGATATCTCATGTGAAGATGCAATATTCCCTCTGTTAAAAGATCACTGGAGAATCCTCTTTACTGCACTGTTGACACTCCAGTTTACTCGTTAATTCTTCTTCAAGACCATAATGCTCATTGGCATTATTCTCAATATTCATGCAAGGGTCTTCAATGCTTTCTTCACTTCTTTCTCTATAGGTTTCCTCTTCTTTATGACCTCCAATAGATAATAATGAAAGGGAATTTTTGGTGAACAATAATGAATAAACCCAATCTATTCCAACAACGCAAGAGGAGAACCAAACTTTAGAACTTTAAAACTCTTTCGGGACGTCTAGTACAACAATTTTTGCAAGGGAAATAACATTTACCATCACCCTTTTCACCCTCTTTAATTATTTTCCCAGCTCTAATGTTTTCTGACATTCTTCCCCACAGACTTATACTGAAACAAATATCTATTTTTAATTCGCCGAGAAGACCTGCAAACCCTTTTTGAGGCGTCGTTATTATAGCAAACTTGTCGCAACATCCGTCAAATGCAACATATTTATAGATTTTGTAACGTCGCAATTCCGACATAAAAAAGTCCTAAGTGACTGTTGGTATTTTGACTTGGTGAGCATACTAAGGTGACCGTTGGAGGGGAAAACCTAATTTCCAAAACGTCGCAATTGCGACATATATCTTCACAAACGTGGCAAGAGAGACGTTCCAGTGGAAAACATGGCAAGAGAGACGTTTCAGTGGAAAACGTGGCAAGAGAGACGTTCCAGTGGAAAACATGGCAAGAGAGACGTTAACGTGGAAAGAGAGATGTTAGCATGGCAAGAGAGACGTCAATGTGGCAAGACCGATGTTATTGGGCAACATGATTTTTGTTTTTTTTATAAATTTCCTCTATTTTGCGACAATATGGACAATTTTGTCCATAACGCCGCAAATAAAACGTCGGAATTTTTACAATATGTACTAGTGAGGGGATGAATGGTTTGTTTATTGGATGAAGTCACACCATGTAAAGATTTCCTATTGTAATTCCGGGTTTAGTGTTTTCGACTCAAAAATCAAGTCGAATTTCGTTGTTATACTTGATCTTTGAAGTGTACTCGACTCGTGGTCAAATTTCTATTTTGTGGCCTTCCTTTTGTATATGATCTCGCTGAGATGACTCGTTTCTAGGTCGGTTTCCAATTTCAATGTATGTCCCTCCTTCTATCATTCATATTCTTGTCGCGATAGTTGTATCTCCGTTTGTTTTTTTTTTTCCAGTTGTTTGGTGATAGATTATTTTATTTTTCTATTAATAGCCGAGTTTCTTTCTCTTTCTATACTGTCGACTACCACTTTTGTATCTGACATTTTCTAAATGAATCTGCAAAATGGGTCATCCATTCACTTACCAAATAATTCAGTGTGCTATCTTGTTTGGTCAATTTATCTATGTTCTGCTTGAAGCCTTTAAGATTATTTCGTTTTGTTTCTAAGGCTATGTCCATCTTATCCTAATCTATTTGAATTTCCTTGGCTGTTAAGTCGTGTTGTTGTTTGACTTGTTCTTTTTCCTTTTGTAGATTCACAATTTGTTGTTGGTAGTCTGTACTAGTTTTGATCATTCTATCGATTAGATATTTAAATCATTCTGTGGGGTTATGTGATTTTGGTATCTAATATATCCCCTCATGCAACCTGAATGATTCTCTGCATCCCTCCAAGATGTCCTTTTTCTCTTGTTTTAGTTTCTTGACCCGAATTCCTTCTTTGAGCACATTATTCCATCTCCTTATTGATTCATTTGAAATGGATCAGTGTAAGTCTAATAAATGTTTGTCGGAAATAGTGGTCGAGTCAAATGAGGCCTCGCCCAAGGAAGTTGATGGAGTAGTTGTTCCAGTCGTTCTGATAGTAATCATGGGTTATTTCTTTTTCTTTCTTTTATATGAAGAATTGGATGGCTAACCGTATTTTGGTACCATGTGTTATGTTGTTAGAATGCTATGTTCACTTGTTGTCAGAATGTTTATTGTTTTGTACCTCCATATCCTCTTTTCCCTAGAGATATGGCCCCTTTTTGTTAATATGCTCATAATCAGTAGGATTTACCTCATGTAAAGGCCTCTTGGTCTATATACTTTCCAAGATTTTTGTTTGTATTCCTAGGATGTATCTTTCTAGCTCTGATTCCTTTGTACTCTAGAAAACCTCGACATGATGTGTCCCAGTTGTCCAGAAGACATCTTCTTGTTCATCCAATGCCTCAAACATATGAACTTCCTTATTTTTTGTCAGGTTGGTCGACTCACCGACTTATATTGATTCAACTGGATGCCGTGGTGAGGTTGGTTTTCTAGTCAACTAATGTTGTATTGAATCAGTGTTGATTTCCTCGAACAACTCATATTTCTCTATGTTCACGGTTTCTATCTCAACATCATCCATATCAACTGGCTGATCTGACTCTATTTCTTCTGATGAATCAGTGATTATGAGTTGTCTCTTATCGGTGTAATCGTCTGTTGGACAACAATAATTTTCATTTGGTTGGTCATTAATGCTCCCATCGCCCCTTACCTTTTCGAAATTAAATGCACTTTCTCTAACGACGCCGGTGTTTCCTCGACTGGTGTTGTCCTGGGCTCGACCGACGAAGTCTCCTCTGTTTATATGTGGTCGATACGTGGGCTGACCGACTGGTATTCTTGGGTCGTATTTATTATTGGAATGACTTAGTCGATGTTGCCGATGGATTGTTTTCTCATTCATTATACTAAGTTTAAATATGTATGAATGATGCCATCATTTTCCATGCAAATTTGATTCATGTTCTCTTGGTATGTGCTCATTTAATCTACTCTCGCCTAATATAAACTCTCTTGATATGCACTTTCTTGCTCCCAGACTAATTCTCTCACTTTATTCTATTTTCATAAGTATTTGTCATAAGTCAGTTGAAGGGGTGGAATGTTGAGAATATATTCTGCTGCTTTGTCTCGGGCTCGACCATGGGTTGCTTTCTCTCTCCATTCTACTTTATTACTTATTTTATTTAGTGCTATGGATGTCCTTTATATACTTTACCATTTCGGTTTCCTATACCTGAATTTTTGTAACTATTTTTTGTTTATTAAATTTAAGCAGGGTTTATTTCTCATAAGTATGATTAGTCGATTTAATCGGTTCCTGTTGGAAATTCCCTACTATATTTTTCCAAC
The DNA here is from genome assembly GCA_009831015.1 of Picea engelmannii. NCBI lineage: Eukaryota > Viridiplantae > Streptophyta > Pinopsida > Pinales > Pinaceae > Picea > Picea engelmannii. The sequence continues at coordinate 244,262 of ML780147.1, read as the reverse complement.
ATGGTTCTTTTCTTTTACACCTGATACTTCTTTAGATGTGCACCATTAATTTAATTCTTTAATGGTTGCATAAATAATGTTCAGAGTTGGACTTCTCCAATCAGTCGAATATCTTCTACAACATAAGGCCCAAGCTCTGTTGTCTCTAAATTTATGGGTTTTCCTTTTATGCAATTGTCGTATAATAAGACTAAATCCCTGCATTTATGTCTTTTTTCTTTATGTGCCGATCGTTCCAAGATTTCTATTGTTGCTTCTGCACCTCTTGGTGATTTATTTTTATTAATATTTTTTCTTCAAGTTTGTTTAATTTATGCAGTCGGTCGTTCAGACTTTTACTTTCGACAAATTTGGCTACGACCCTAACCTTGTCGGAATTGGTTCAAAATTGTAAAGGAATAATAGCTTCTTGTTTGTAGATGAGATTGATTGGACTCTTCCTAGTCGATTGTTTGTATGTTGATCTATATGCCTACAGGATTACATGAATCTTGTCCCCCCATTCATCTTTGTCATTGTCGCAAATCTTTGTGAGTCCCTTGTGTAATGTTTTCTTAAATGATTCGACTTCCCCATTTTCTTGTGGGTGATAAGTTGTCATTTTCTTGTGGTCAATTACAAACTTTTCCAGTAGGGTTTTAATTGTTTCATTCACAAAGTGATTTCCTTGGTCGCTTATTAGTGTCAAAGGACAACCAAACCTTGTAATTATATTCTCGTAGATGAATTTTTTTGCTACCTATTTAGTACAAGATTCGACTAGCTCAACTTCTTCCCACTCAGTGACATATTCAACTGTAGTAATGATTCATTTGTCACCAGTTCTTCTTACCCTTTGTGGAAATGCCTCGACAAAGTTGATAGCCCAAATTTCGAAAGCTTGATTGAGGTTTATTGAACTTAGTAGCATTTAATTTTTCCACAAAGGTCATCCAAGCCTCTGAAAACTATCACATTTTATTACTTGATCTCGACAGTCTTATGTAGAGTCGACCACCACAAGCATTATTACAATAAATTTATGGTTGTTCTGTCAGCCTAAAAATTTCCCCTAGATGCAGCTGCATGGGTTTCATTGATTATATCCTCCCTTTCATTTTTTGGCACACATCTTCTTCAAACATCATCCATTCTCATTTTGTATAAATATATGTTGATGATTGTGAAAGGTGCATCTTTTAGGGATAGAAATTTATTTTTGTTTATTGGGAGGTACTTTAGGGCCTTGCCTTCTTCTAGTAAGTTGGACATGTATTCTAAATATTTAGGGGCATCTTCGACTTGAAATAAATGTGCATCGAAAAGATCATCATCGATGCATGTCATATCTTCTCCTGTTTCTATTCATGCTAGTTGATCATGTCGTGCATTATTTTTCCCCAGTCGTATAATTATGTCAAATTAAAACTCTTGAAATAAGAGTAACCATCAAAAAATATTTCCTTGATGGATTGGTTTATTGACCAAATATTTCAGTGCTTGATGGTCTGTAAAAAATATGAAGGGATTTGCAAGTAAGTAGTGACAAAAATTTTGTAGATAAAATATCATAGATAGGGCTTCCCTCTTCGTAGTTGAATAATTTATTTCTACCTTATTCAGTTTTCAACTTGCATACACATTCAGATGATCCATTGTGTCTTTGTATGGTTGTGATAATATCAACCCGACAACTACATTGGATGCATCGACATGGACATGAAATTTTCTCGACCAATATGGAGATTTTAGAATGGCTTCTTCAACCAAATTATTATTTAAGAAATGAAATTATTCCTGGAAGTCTTGGTTCCATTTAAATCTAGCATCCTTCCGTAAGTGCTCCTCAATTGGGAAGGTGATGTCCGAGTAATGGCGTATAAATTTCCTATAATATCCCGTGTGTCCTAATAAAATTTTGATTTTTTTTTTATTCACATGTGGTTTTAGATCAAGGATAATTTTAATCTTTTCCATGTTGACCTTTACCCCATATTTACATACCACATGTCCTATCAGGATTCTAATAGGTGTGGAAAATGCATTTCTTGATATTTAATGCTAGTTGAATTTGTCTACAGCGTTCGAGCATAAGTCAAAGCCATTGTATGTGATTTTTGAATAGACTATATATTTTCCAATGGTCGAAGTATAACACCATGGTTTTATAGATATACTCTTGAAATTATTTAACCACTATTCTCGAAAAAACTATTGGTTCATTCTTTAGTCCAAATGACATTACTCTGTAGGCGAAAGATCCAAATTCCGACACAAATGTTGTTTTTTCCTGATCTTATTTTGCTATTGGCATCTCGTTATATCTTGAGAACCCATCAATGAATGAATAACATTTGTGACCAGTGACTTTATTGACAATTTCATTAGAAAATGGGGTGGTGAACATATTTGTCACAGTTTGTTTGTTAAGTCCCCAGAAATCGACACAAATTCTTAATTTTTTGGGATCACATTTCTTTGGTTGCACCGCCATGGGACTTACCCATTCTGCCTTGTTAATAGGGTAAATAATAACTTCTTGTAGCATTCCTTCGATCTCTTTCTGAATGATCGGTTTATATTTATGCATTAATTTTTACGATCATTTTTTATTGGTTTTTCTCTTGGAACAAGTTCAACCTTCATTTCGTGCATTTCCTCTACAAGTCCTTTCAAGCCCTTGTAGTCACGTGAAAAAACATATTGATATTATTTTAGTAGGTTTACTATGTTGGTTTTTTGCTTGTCGGACCAATAGTCACCTATCCATACCATTTTTGGTCGATCATCATTTGATATGTTGAATTCTTTTTTTTTTTTATTTCTACATCCATCCATTCCAGTGGTTTTGCTTCCTCAAGATGGCATTATCCTTCTTCAATTTTTGTAAAACTTTTTGGGAATTCAGGTTGCTCTTGGTATTTTTTTTCTATGGCTATATTTGATACTGACTTCACAGGATTTGGCAGTGTTAGGTGGTCTTTCTTCCATTGGAAGCTCTGTCTTGGCCATTTTATATTTTCCATGTCGATCCTTCATGCAGATTGGGTTTCTTTGTCTTCTACCAACACAAAATTGCAAGTCGGTGTCGATCCTAAATCAACCGACAAATTTTATTTTTCTTTCTATACATCTGGTGAAGGATTTTCTATAAATATTTTTATTTGATGTGTTGCATCTCTTAAGTGTTCCTCTTCTAGATTAAATTTGAAGTCTTGCACACTATTTTCTTTAATTTTATCCCATTTTGATGTATGGCCACAAGCTTCTTCAATCTTATACCATTTTTTTGGTATTTCATCTAATGTACATGGAAACATATGGGGCCATACCCTTTCATATTTATATCCTATTTTTCTCCACTTTCTTTCACAATGTTGAATATTCTCTACTAGATCGTAGCCAATTCTGAAGGTGGGAATATCTACAGATTTGGATAATTTCTTGTCTTTCAACCATATGACAAAGTACTTCGACATAGTCATCCATGTTTGTAATATGGGGGAATGTGTTTCCAATCATCTTGCATGTTACTCTGTGAAGGTTTCCAAAAGGCTCTGCATCCTCCCTTTCTCTTCTATTGATTTTGTCACCTCTTTGACATGGGTCGAAGGGGAATATCGTTCATTGTATCATAAGGGTTTGCTTATTTTATTGTTGGTCAATATAAGGGTGGGGGTTTGTCAAGTTGTTTTTTCATATACTTTTGATACAACATGGATTGAGTAGCATGCCCTAAGCTTCTTTTTTGGAATAATTTCAATAAACCAATAGCATTTCGCATGTGCTTTGTAATTCTCAATTTTATAGTTATATAAGGCATAGTCAAAATTATGCTCGACCAACATGGGAGATTCTCTCAAAAATTATCCTTTTGCAGTCATTTCTATACAATATTTTTGTTGTTGTTTATCTGATATAGGCACCTAGGTTCTTGATCTTCATCCCATGAATCCATCCATGGTTTTCCTTCCTTTGGATCCAGGGGAATGATTATTTTTATCCCACTTCCTTTCAATTTAATTATATCTCTTTCAAGGGATATAATTTCTTTCATTCATCGACCCCAAGGCCAACCGGCAAGAGTTGCATATGCTGGCGTTCCTTCGACAAGGTTGATAACTTTGAAGTCGATTGAAGTTGGTATTTCCATAATTAGAGTGTCTACATTTATCAATATCCCAATTGGTTCTATTAATATTTTATTGACTAATTTAAGATAGTTTAGCATGGGAGCTAAGATGGGTCAACCCATTCATATCCATGTTTCTCATGGAAAAATATCTACTTGAGATCCAAAATCAACAACCACCTATTGTTGTAATAGAGGTGATCTGTGGAGTTCTTGAAGAAATTACGAGCTTCTCTCATGATTTGATATTCTTTGTCTGGGTTTGGGAAGATACTAGCTTTCTTTCTTTGGTAATTTTGTGGTGGATTCTGAATATCTCGTCCTGCACCCAACCTTGTAACAATATGTAAGTTTTTTGAGTTCATCACCTCCTTCGTGGATATTGTGTGTAGTAAATTCTGATTTTTTCTTGGTATGATTTTGTTGAGTACTATCGAGAAGTCTTCTAAAGAGTGATCTCCAATGTTGCATATATTGAAAAATTTCAAATCAATTCTATCTTTTATAGGGAAATATGGGATGATGTGATCATATTTCCAACATTTGAAACAATACGGTCATCCATGACCTCTACCTTAATCACCAAATCCACGTCGACATCCTTGACCTCAACTGGGACTGTAGTATTCATCTATTTGACCATAGTTGTTTGCTTTATTGATGGTTTCTGTGTGGTATAATGTTCGCATATTATTCTGATTTCGAGCTTTTAAATGGAATTTTGATGTTCGATGATCAGAAGCTTCACATATATGAAACCGTTTTGTGTTTTTTAGATTATGTGGACAATCTTGTACACTGTGATCGGTTAGCCATTCACATATGTTACAAAATTTTTGAGCTTGTATTTGGTGGACGTTTGGTGTTGGTGTGCGCTCATTCATGGGACAATTATCCTTTGTATGTCCTTCCCCAAGGAATGTAGTGCACCATACTTCATTCTGTCATATAGATATATTTTTGATTATTTGTTGCAAATGTTCTATTTTCTCCTCAAGTCTCTTAGTCGTCGAGGAAGTCGACGGGCCATCATCATCTTACTCGACTCACTATGCTTTTTGTAGCGTGTCTTCACAACTAGTTATCTCGTATAAGCATAGTGGAAAAGAGATTCTTGGCAGTAGCCCGGCTATATACCATTGGACCAACAAGTTCTAATCGATTGTTGTCGAGATTTGACTTAGGAGATATTTGAATCTCTTATCATATTCTCTTACTGACTCACCCAGTCTTTGCTTTATTTCTTTTAAATTTTGTGTCGTCGGATGTGTGACATCCTGAATTTTAAACAATGTTAGGAAATTATTCTTTATTTATGCTTTTGAGCGAGTTTTATTTTTCGTGTAGTTCATGAACCATGTTAAAGCACGGTGCCGCAAAGAATCTTCGAATTGTGCCATTTCATTATCTTCATCTGTAATATCGGTTGCATCCCAAAACTTTTCACACACGAAATAATGGCGTTTTGGGTCCTCCTCTCCTTCATAAGTTGGGATGTGGTTAAATCCCATTTTGACTTTCTTACTAGGAATGCTCATTTTTCTTGGTATTTGAGCTTTGAAAACTTTTGACTGAGATGTCGAATCCTTTGGTAGGTTTTTGTTTGCATCTGATAATGGATGGTACTCAAGGAACAATTGTTTCTTCTTGAGTATAGAAAGTGTGTCCTTGGTTTGAGAGATTTGGTATTAATATTCAACTAACCACTATTCCAAATTTTGTGTCACTTACTCACTATAATTAATTTCTTCTCTTGACATTAGATGTGGCAGGGGGGTCGAGTTGGTGAGATCCTTAATTTGGATAATCATATTATCGACTTCATTTCTCTCTGGCTCGAAAATTAGTGCATCTCATAAGTTTCGCTGGTCTTCTGTTCTATACCATAATCTTGTATATTGGTCATCGATCTGCAGTCTCTGTTGGACAAATTATTTCATCCACTAGCTGGTTTTTGGTGTGGGAGAAGTACGTAAAGTTGGTCCAGATTCTTCATAGTCCATAATTTCCAGTTCATCTTTTGGTTGATGGATGTTTAGTTGTGCATCACTACTTCTTTCGGGTGTCGACAATGCTTCTGCTATTGTCAACTATGGTCGATCTATGTTCGACTCAGACTACTCATGTGCTCTATCAGGATGACCCTCCCTGAACATATTTCTAGTCAACTTTTTGTTGTTCCATTGTTTACAAAGTTCTTCTGTTTTCTGTTGCTTTTTATCCCGTTCTAATTTTTGGATATCCGTGTATTTCTTATGGGCTTGCTTCCCTCTTGACGACATTTAGGATTGGGAAGCACTACTTCAAATTTAATTGTTTTATGGCATCTCATACTTTTGACTGACCCCCCATTTCCAACCTGACTTACTCTAAGTTGGTAGCGTTAGCCATGTTTATTTCTTCAAGAAGTAGTCTCAGGCTTCTCTTGTATCTTTGCACTTTGCATCAAGAATTACTTCCCACTTTTCGTCCCTTTATTGGAAGTTATTATTTGGTAATGGTGTGCATATTCTTGGCCAGTATTTGAAAATATCACTGACTCCCTTGTCGAGGATAAATTTATGAATAAGTGTAGGAACCGTGTAGAAAAATACGTCGTGCAATTCGCTGTAAATTTTTTCTTTTATTTTGTCAAGAGACGTCCGATCTTCAATGACTTGTTTTGAAATATAATCTTCAATAATTATTTCGATCCAGTCATGTAGATTTGTTCTTCCTCCGTTCATCAACTTTAGGCCTAACTTATCGTCGAGTGTTAGATTGCACATTACTTGATCTGTTAATGTGTTGAAATAATTCTTCTCAGATAGCTTCAAGGAATCTTTCGTGTGTCTCTGAAAAAGACTGCGATCGTGCTTTGTCTAGTGAGAGGTTATTCCTTCTTGCATAGTTTTTGATGCTATTCTTAATTTTATGCTCCCACCAATCCCGTATGTCTTATAGAGTTATCATTTATGTAAATTTATACATGCCTAAGTCAAGCACTACCAACAATGAAACCAATGTTGTAATCTAGGGAAAAGAAGGGAGAGTTACCAGTAGATCCTTACATAGACATCATAGAGATACATGCACACACATAGACACAGATAAATACATACACAAGTAATGACAACCCAAAGAACAATCCTTTATTATATGATATGACAATACAACACAATTAGATTCAACCTCTCACATGAAACTATCTGAGCCTTCATGTGCTTGTCTATTTATACCTATTTCAGACAGTTGTAAATACTTAACTGCTTGGGTTAGTCGGTTAACAGATACTCCCATCGAACTCTACTTCTGACTACATCGGTTGATCGACTAGTACTCAATCCACCGTTGGGTTTAGTAGAGAGAGTCGACTAGTTCTCAATCCATCGTTGGGTTTAGTAGAGAGAGTCGACTAGCCCCTACAACAAATACTCTTGATTTTATAATGAGGTGCTCATTCAATGTCTCATGATTTAACCTTGCTTTGTGTCACTTAAGTTTAAGAAGAGACAAGAAACTACTTTTTTTTATAAATGAACTAAAAATTTCTAAAATAAAATACATGTTAAGGGAGTATAGATAATACACACTAATTTTTTTGGATAAATAAAACATTAAAATATTTGATTTGGACAATTCACTAGATTGTTAAAAGTGTTGCTACAACATGTTAAAACAATTCACTAGATATCATCTTGTTAAACATGAATTTTAAAATAGCCACACAATTCACCAAATTATTAAAGTTTTGCTACAACATGTTCTTAACCCAAATGTTTTCATCACCTGAAAATCTTATTCCATTATCATTATGATTAGCCAAAATAATACAACACTAAATGATGCGCGTTGTGATTACCAATAGAACACCATTTTAGTTAGAGACTTAAAATTAAATCAATATAAAACCATTGTTAGCTAAATAATTAAAATAACTCTAATTGCAGTTGATTGCAACGTGGCACTTATTTTTACCATAACCATCTATCACCTATCTCCCAAAGGTATCAAGGAACATGACCATCGAGTTGTCTTGATTCTGTTGAAGCATTGTCGTTCGTTTTTCCATTAAGGAATTTGTTCACGTCATTTTTTTCCCCATTACCATCCTCCTCCTTTCTCTTCGGGTGGTGTGGTTTGGCATGTGTGAGTATGTCAAGAGGACATTGTACTTTTCATGGTTCTATGTGGAGTTGAGAGGTGGATTTTTTTAATTAGAAGACACACATAAAAAAACAATTGGATATGGATCGACATATTCCTCATCCATTGGATTCCATAGTTACCTTTTTATTTTTTTGGGATTCCATAATTCCTCATCTATTAGATTCCAAGGTAAATTTCTTTGCAATCATTTTATTTTTTGAACCTTTGATTAGATTAAAAATTCTATTATGTAGTGAATGTCCGTTGTCAAAATTTCATCCTATTAATGCATTAGAAAAATGTCGGTTCTAAGTTTTAAACTTTTGTCCAGTTAATCCAGTAAATTAATATCTATGCAATTTTTCTTTTTCTTTTTCTTAGATAGAAAAATCCAATTCTATAACTAATAAAGAACCATTTGGTTTTTGGGTACAACTATATTCATTCTCTTCAATGATATTTATTCTTTTCAGATCCTCAAATACCAAGAGACAAATTGTGTGTACACCAATAAGTTTTCAGGTCTGGAACTAAATTTTCATCCTCTGTAAAAATTCAATTCTCTAAATTCATCTTTATACCATGCACAATAATTTAGGTTTCTCCATCTTTGGATCATTATATTGAAACAATGTAAGAATTTATATTATATTATTAGAGTAGAATTAAAAACACACCAGGTTGGTAGGTTGGTAGACGGGGGAGACTGAATGATTGAAACCTTCCTTTCATCATGGTCTAGTTTGGTTTGATAGATTATTAATCAGCTTTACACCTTCCAATATTTTATCCATGAAATAAACATGTTCTCTAAGATCAACATGGGGATAGGATGGATAACTAAAAAAATTAATGCTTTGAAGTTTAAGGTTTCATTCGACTCTCTACTAGAGATAAAACTACGATTTATGATATCAAAAATAGAATAGGTATTAGAGTATGAGTTGGTGAGAATATATCCATGTGGGTGGTTTGGGTTGCAAAGGGAAAGAACCCACATTTTAATAGGGAGAGAGAAGGGGGAGAGATAAGGGAAGAGAGGGAGGGGTACAGGGATAAATGCGGTGGAGAGAGAGAGAGAGAGAGAGAGAGAGAGAGAGAGAGAGAGAGAGAGAG
>ML780147.1:192256-211903 GCA_009831015.1 Picea engelmannii | reverse complement strand
ATTGTAACCATTGGATTCCTAGTACAACATCAGCACCACCCATGGGTATAGAAATCATTGGACTATTCATTACATATTCCCCCATAGTAAGATTGATCTTATTTCATTTTCCTGAGCAATTGATAGTTCCTCCATCTGCAATCGTTACTTGAAACTCTAGTGCTAGATATACAAAGAAATTGAGATCTTTGGCTAATTTATAGTGAATGAAATTATAAGTACTGCCAAAATCAATTAAGACTATTACCTTTTTCTTTTTGATATATCCTTCGATCTTGAGGGTTTGAGGAGTGCTAATTCCAACCAATGCATTACACGATATCATGGGAGTCAACTTTTCAGATGAAATTGATTCTACATTTTCATCTTGAGATGGTTCTTGTTCTTGTTCCCCTTCACAATCTATGTAGAATAATTTCTTCTCACCACACTTATGTCCCTTACTGTACTTGCTGTCACAATTAAAGAATAAACCTTTTTCTTTTCTTTCCTCCAATTGTTGAGGTGTCAACCTTGTAGGTTGAGGTGTTTTAGAAGAAGGAGCATTATTTTCTCTATAGATGTTAGGATTGGTCCTTCTAGTATCCATAGCCATATTTTTACTTTAAACATTTCTTGCCACCCCAAATGCATTCTCCAATGATTTGGGTTCCCAAAGGAGAACCTCATGTTGAATGTTATCTCTTAAAGTTCCTATGAATACATCAATCAAGTGCTCATCTAGAATATCTGTTACCTTTATATTCAATCTTTGGAAGTTCTTAATGTGATCTGTAACTAAACCCTTTTTCTTGAGATTTATCAATTGTATAAAGAAGGTATTGCTCCTTGTATCCTCATAGTGTGCTATCATTTCTTCCGTGAAAATTGTCCAAGTGACGAGTGATTTACGAGAAAAAATCAATCTATACCATACAAATTGATTTGGTTCTAAATATAAAGAAGAAATCCATACCTTTTGTGTATGTGGAACATTATGTAGATCAAAGAATTGCTCCATCTGAAGTATCCATGTGATAGGGTCCTTTCTATCAAACTTCTGCATATCGATCTTAGGAACATGGTTGGTCTTCAACCCAAAGTTAGAGTTTCTCCATTCTTGATTCACCTTCCTTGTGTCCTCATCATGAATTTCATGGGATACATTTTCACTTTCAGGTGTCCTCTCTATTACTAATTTTTTCAATCCTTCGATGATATCCTCTTTTAAACCATCCATCTTAGTATTTATTGCCTCCAACTTAGCTTCCATCTCTTGTAGTTCATCTTTTGTTACTGTCTTATTTTGTAAATCATTTATTTCCCTATGAATTTCTTCACCTTCATCAAGAGTCCAATTAGGATTTTCTGGAGGCTTATTTGGTGTATAAGTTCCCTTTTTGGGTGGCATGTTGGCCAAGTATCACTTCTGAACCTTGATTTTGAGGTGGTTCTTCTATACAATCTTTCTTCTTCTATATCTTCAAAGTTTTGGCCCTTCTGGGTATGAAACTTTCTTTTTTGTAGTTATCTAATATTTCTTCTCTGCAATTCCATAGGTCTAATCAAAATTGGATGTGCCAAGTGGAATTTACGGTAACTTCCCCACAACTTGCTGATTTTTGGCCTTTCCAGGAGATATCACTTGTATAGCGTCCTCCACACAAAATAAATGATATAAAATTATGAAACTCGTACCAAAAATACTACAGACTATCCACTATCCAATGAAACCAGTCTCACTCAATTTGGATACTCTAGGAAGAAGTTATTATTGTTTTACCTGGAACAACTTCTTGAGACTAGTCAATAGGACTAGTTAGATACCCTATCTTTCATAGGGTGTATCTACAAATTTATGATGACCCAGAAGCTAAAATTTTTACCATAGATACCTTACTAATTTCTGTGAATATCCTCTGGAGTTCAAGGTCTGCAACATTACATAAAATATTTTATAGCGAAAATTCCACAATGACTCAGTTTAGGATGATTCCAGAACCCTATCTTGCACAGGCTATATCTCCGAAATTATAAGGCCTCGGGAGCTGAAATTTTAACCCAATGTACCTTGATCCGTTTACTAAATATCCTCTAATCCGTTCCTTCTGAAAATTTGTAGAAACAAAGTTATAGTGAAAACTCCAAGGTGTCTTAGATGTAGCAGCGAAACCCCAAGACCTTGAGCTCTGATACCATATGTTAAGAACCAAATATCAATATAGCATAGAAAAACATTAGAATAAGTACTCAATGCCTTGAAAAAGAGAGAAACTCAGATAATAAGCCTCTTCGAGGGGGCAACCTCCTTATGCCCACATAAATGTACAATTACAAGATGATTCAAAATGAAAATGTCTCCTTGGTATATATAGGAGACTAGGAGGTATAATTACAACTAATGGACTAAAGCCGACATAAATAAAATAACATTACTAATATAATATGCCCTAATTAAGGGGTAATGAGCCACTATTTAGGGCTTAACATTCTTGTAACTTTCTATCAATATATCAAATTACCCATCCAGGTTAAGGTAAAACCGTAGAGTTTTCACCTCACCAAGTTGTAATCAAGGATATAAAATATCCAAAGCAAGTTCTTGCAACTGGAATTGTTGATATTACCAGGTTGTACAAGTTTGAAAATTTTGGGTCATCATCTTTTTCATCAGTTTTTGCTGCTCATAGCGATAACTTGAGCAAACTTTGGCATGACCGGTTTGGTCATATAAACTATCGCTGATTGAAACAACTATATAATCAATAGATGGTGACTGGTCTTCCTCTTGTTTCATGCAAAGATGGTTTTTGTGTCGCTTTTGTTTTTGGCAAACATCATCAGGACAATTTTGACAAACGTGCCTCTTGGCACACCTCGGGCCCTTTGCAGCTTGTTCACAGTGATTTGTGTGGTCCACTTTCTTCTCCTTCTTTTTATGGGTACACGTATTTCTTAAATTTCATTGATGACTTTTCCATATGTACTTGAGTTTACTTATTAAAACTTAAGAGCAGATTTTTTGACAATTTTTTTCCTACAAGGCCCTTGCAGAAAAGCAATCTGGATATCAAATTCAAAAGTTAAGAACAAATAATGGAGGTGAATATGTGAACAATAATTGTACAAGTTATTGCACTACACAGGGCATCCAAATGAAACACACTTTTCCATATACACGACAAAAAAATGGTGTTGCTGAGAGAAAGAACCACACATTAAAAGAAATGGCTAATTGTATGATCCAATCTAAGGGATTAAGTCTAAATTATTGGGCGAAAATAATCAACTGTGAAAATTACATAGTAAATAACACTCCCACAAAGGATCTTAAAAATATAACACCAGAATAAGCTTGGACTAAAATTAAACCAGATGTAAGTCACTTCCGTGTATTTGAAAGTATAGCATGGGATCAAATTCCTGATGAGAAAAGGAAAACATTACATCCTAAAAGTGAGAAGTGTATATTTGTTGGTTATTCTGAAGATGTCAAAGGTTATAAAATTCTTCAACCACATTGTAATGAAATTATTATTAGAAGAGATGTTAAATTTGATGAAAATATCTCAGCCTGCAAGCCTAATTCGACGACTGTTCCTTCTTCGGCCTGCGAGCCATCTTCGATGTTTGTGCCTTCTTCTATTCCTATTCTGGTTTCTTCTTCAGATGATGAAAATGAGGATGAAATTCCACCTCCTCTTGCTCACCTTCCTCCAGATGAGTCCTTTGAACTTGAACCAACACCAAATCCACCACTTCCTAGATGGGTCCATTCAACATGAGAAGCAACTGGTGATCTTGTCAGTGATCCTTCAGATAAACACCAGACACGTTCACAGTTCTAGTGAGCCTCTTCTCTTTTGGCTCAAGTTTAAGAGACTCATGATCTAGAGACATTTTCAGAAACTTCAGGTAATCTAGAATGGGATATAACAATGAATGAAGAGTATCATTCTTTAATTGCCAATGATACTTGGGATCTTGTACCTCTTACAAAAGGAATAAAAATTTTCAGATGTAAATGGATCTACAGAACTAATTATGCAGCGGATGGAAGTGTTGAAAGACACAAAACTCGGTTAGTTTCCAAAGTATTTTCCCAAGTTGAAGGAATTGACTATAATGAAACATTTTCCTCTATAGCCAAAATGAATTCCATCTACCTTGTTCTTTCCCTTGCTTCTTCACATAAATGGGAGGTCCATCAAATGGATGTTAAATCCACATTCTTGCACGGATATTTGCAAGAATAAATCTACATGGAACAACCTCCTTGCTATGTCTAGAATGACTCTAGCCTTGTTTGTCGCCTTAAGAAATCTCTTTATGGTCTTAAGAAAGCTTCCCGAGCTTGGTATGCCAAAACGGAAAAATTTCTTATTGACACCAGATTCTCTAGATCCCATTCTGATCGTAATGTATATACCAAGAAAGTAGGAATCCATCTCATAATCCTTGTCCTTTATGTTGATGACCTTATCCTTACTAGTAGTGACTCAAAACTTTTAAACCATGTGAAAACCAACCTTAAGAAGAAATTTGAAATGACAGACTTAGTTTTTTTGCACTATTTCCTTGGCCTCCAAGTTTTGCAAACCAATGAAGGAATTTTTCTTTCCCAGTCTAAGTATGTGTGTGACCTTCTTTGTCGCTTTCACATGGATGATTGTAAACCAGGTCCTTCTCCCTTCCAGTCTGGAGTCAATCTTACTTCCACCTATACTTCTCTCGAAGTTGATGCCACCCTGTACCGTCAGTTAGTCGGTAGCCTCTTATAGTTGAATCATACTCGTCTTGATCTTTCCTTTGTTGTTGGTCTTGTTTCCTGGTATATGAAAACACCCCAGGAAAGACATTAGAAAGTAGCTAAAAGGATACTTCGCTATGCCCATGGTATAGTTCAGTTTGGGATACATTACAGTTCAGGGGGGACTCCTATATTGGTTGGTTTCATTGATTCAGATTGGGCCAGCAACCATGATGATTAGAAGTCTACTGTAGGTTATGTTTTTCAGCCTTGGTTCATGACATGTCACTTGGGCCTGTAAGAAACAACATGCTATTGCATTTTATTCAACAAAATCAGAGTACTGAGCAACGATAAATGCAAGTCAGGAAGCCTTATGGCTTCGACAAATCCTTTCAGAGTTTGGATTCCATCAACAATATCCGACCAACCTTTGCTGTGACAATCATAGTGACATTAATATTGCCAAAGACCTAGTTCAACATCAGCGCAACAAGCACATTGAGCTATACATGCACTTCACCAGAAACCTCTTTCATGATCAAGTTATTGAAGTGTTATTTTTCACTGCAGAATATCAAGTTGCAGACATTTTCACAAAGTATCTTACATAAGAGAAGTTTTCCAAAAATTGATCTATGTTAGGAGTTCAAGAATTTTTCATTAAGGGGGGATAGGCTCTAATGCCTCCTTCCTTCTCCTATTGTGTCACTATTGAAAATACTTCAATCCTATCCCAAGTTGTTATTAAGGTGGGATCTTAGGATACTTATACACTTAGGAGTTAGTTAAGATCTACTTGGTCTAATGTGTAGTTAGTTAAAAGTATGTTTCTTAGTGTGTTTCTTTAGTATGAATTAGTATGCATTTGTATTTAGGAAATCTGATGGTCACGATATGTTCCCGAAATAGAGTGATTCGACGATTCATATTCTCCTCGATCTTAACGACCATTGATCCATTTCTTGACACTTGATTGGTCCATGATCTCTATTTAAAGAGCATGGAGGTTCATTTTATGATGATCGATTGTGAGAAACTCTCTTGTAAAATCTCTTTGTAATCTTTTTCTTTTCCATTAATAAACTGCTCCAAGTGGTCGCGTTAGCTGGGGCTGTGGATGTTTCCCCATATGGGTTTTACCATGTCAAAACATCGGTGTGTTGATCTTTGATCTAGTTGTGTGAGTGGTTACTGAAGGTGTTCATCCTTTGTTAGAATACCTGTGTTTTCGAACAAAGAGAGAGAAATAGAGGGAGGTAGAGGGAGGAGAGTGTAGATATATATGAGGAGAGGGGAATGGGAGGGAGGGAGGGGTAGAAGGGAGAGAGAGGGAGAGGTAAAGAGAGAGAATGGAGGTAGAGAGTGTAGGAAAGAGGTAAAGAGTGAGATGGATAGAGATCAATGGTTGTAGAGAGGGGGGATATAGAGAGGTAAAGAAATAAAGAGAGAGCAAGGGGCATAGAGAGGTAGAGAGAGAGGTAAAGAGAGAGAGAGAGGGAGGGAGAGAGTGATAGATTGGTGGAGAGATATAGGTATAGAGTGAGTGAGATCATGAGTGAGGATAGAGAGGGGTCATAGAGAGAGAGAAAGGTAGAGAGATAGGGGTAGAGATATATGGAAAGAGGGAGAGAGGGAGAGAGGAGTAGAGGGGGGAGAGAGAGGAATATGGGGATATATATATATATATATATATATANGGGGGTATAGAAAGGGGGACAAAGTGAGAGAGAGGGAGGTGGATACATAGTGAGGGGGATATATGGGTAGATGTGGGAGAGAGGGAAGGGGGTTGAGAGAGAGAGAGGGTAGGAGGGAGTGAGAGAGAGGGAGAGAGGGAGAAAGTGAGAGAGGGGATTAGTGAGTTATAAGGAGAGAGAGAGAGAGAGACCCACTGCCTTTTTTTCCTCCCCCAAACATGTTCCAGGAAACAAGACTCATACCTAGATCTCAAAACCATTTAATGGTGCCCATATCTCGTATGGGAGGGATATGATACTCTTAAGAAATTACATGTGGTGGTTGAAGGATTTTTTCTTGGATTTGGATGCCTGGAAGCTTACTTTAGGTCCTAATTCTTTATTTTCATCCCTTGACCATGTATAATGCCCCACAAACCATACCTAGTAGTTCAAACCTTATAACTGTGTCCATATTCCATCTTGAAGGAACAAATATCCCAATGAGAGATCATTTTTTATGGTTTGAGGACTCATTGATGGCTTTTGAGCCCTGTAAGCTACTTTTTAGGCCTAATGAGCAAGTTTCATCACTTGATATTGGTCCAAGTATTAATATTGATACCTACTTATGAAAAAACCCTAATGGGGATAATATTCCCACTCAAAGGTAAAGGATACACTTGAGAGGTCATGTGTGTGGGTTCAAGGTGTTTTTCATGGTTGAAAATTTCATATGAGCTTAAGGTGTTTTTTGTGGCGATGGATGCATGATTTAAAGGTGTTGTTTGTGGCCTTGGCCTATGGTTTGGGAGGTCAGTGCCACTAGGTGGTTTTGAACTATTGGTATGTTTCCCAAGGTCTTGGAAATGATACAAACATGCAATTCATTGCACTAGCTAAGCCACATGTCTAGGGTTTGGGGGTGGGATCCCTTGACCAAAGTTTTTGGAGGGTTAATAGAGGGTCACATGGGATCATAGGAGGTAACTTTACATGTATTTTTTGTTATTAAGAGTGTGGATGTGTTCTTAGGAATACATGTGCACTCTAGGAATGTGCATGCATTCCCATAACAAATTTGCATTGTAGAACACGTGTGCATTCTAAGGTGAATACACGTTCCTTCCATTTCAATTTTTTAGGGAAGGAATGACAACTCTAGTGTATGTGTTTGCTAAGTTGGTTTCCTTGGATTTAGGTTTGGGATGACAAACCCAATGGTTTGGTATGCTTATACATTAAAATCTCCATTTTTATACTGTCAACATCTCTATTTTTTATGTTATTTTTCTATATAGGCTACACAAATACGTTGTCGATGAAACCAAAGACACGGGTAGAGTCCACTATAAAGATTCCAAATATATATATATATATATATATATATATATATATATATATATATATATATATATATATATATATATATATATATATATATATATATATATATATATATATATATATATATATATTACTATTTTTAATCTATTTTGTCTTGACATATATCAGAATCTTAAATACATACCTCTTTTATTTCTACTCCAATAATGGTAGGAAGAAAGGGTCATTTATGTTAGATGTTGACTTATTAATAATAAAAATTGTTGTCCCTTTGCAAAATTATTTTTTTCCTATATAAAATGAAAGAGAAAAATCACCCAATTACTTCTCGTCAACCAATTCGATCCTCCATCGGTGTCACGGCTACTAATATCCAGCCTCCTATGCAGCATTGAATGTTTTGGCAGGTTGTTTGTAGGTCATTGGATTTGAATCTCTTTCAAATCCAATGGCCTAGAAACCACCTGACACAACATTCAATGCTACGTAGCAGGTTGGATATTGTTCGCCTTGGATGCATAGGAAGTGTATGCTAATTTCAACAATACCTGATCAATGGTACTTGGGTTTAGGAACCTAGGATATAAAGATAAGATTCTAACACGCGAGCCAACATTATCTTGTTCTTCATACATCTTGCATCCTTACAGCTCATTTTCTCTCAAATCTCATCTAGTGTCACAATTGATTGATAACATAAAGATTTTTTTGAAGTTTTATAAATTATGGTATTATATGATACTTGAATTATGGCCATGATTTTTTTTAACTACCCCATCCTATATCTTAACTTTACAAATATTTCAGAGAAAAAGAAATTTCCATAATGTGGATTTTATTGGAAAATATTCATTGTGTAGTTTTATACATCAAAATTTTTAAGTACTTCTATTGGTTTCTTGAGCCTGACTACATACCCAAAAGTATTCTCTGTTGTGATAAAGATTAAATATACATCCTCTTAATGTGTCTTAATCCTTTCATATTTGGTTTGTGTATTGGTAAAGGAAATATTTCAGAGTCCACCTCTAAGTACATCTTTGTGAGTCGTAGCATGTGTCCACTACATCATCTTTTGATTTGTGGAGAAATGAGGAGTTTGAGTTGGAGATATATATAAATACTTTTTCCATATTCATGGAGGAGTGGTGGTATGGTATGATGATACTTCTACAATGTGCCTTATTCTTAACATAGGGGTAATTTGTTTCTTAGATTAGGGAAAATTATGAGTACCAGTGTAATAAAATTCATATATTGTATTGAAACACATGATGCCATGTGCTCTTTAACGAAAGGAAAGATATTTGCAAGACAACCCATCCTCCTCTATTGGTTTTTGGAAAGGAAAATAATTTTGATAATTTTTTTCTTAAATTAGAGATAATTATGAGTAATTGTACTAAAATTCATATATTATATTGGAAGACATACTTCCATGTGGTATTTAAGAAAGGAAAAGGATTTGCAAAACAACACATCCTCCTCTATTAACTTTTGGAAATGAATATATGTTTGTTGAATACTCTTGATTTTACAATGAAGTGCTCAATGTCTCATCATTTAACCTTACTTTGTATCACCTAGGTTCAAGAAGAGACAAGGAACTACTTTTGTTTTATGAATAAACAACAATTTTCTAAAATAAAATAGATGTTGAGAGAGTATAAATAATAAAAACTGAATTTTTTGGATATATAAAACATTAAATATTTTATTTGGACATTTCACTATGATATTTAGTCTTAAGATATAAGAGGGATCACAAGATCATTTGAATACCTAAAAAGGAAGTGTTAGTCATGAATACTTATTCTATTATATGAAATTAAATCATATATTATAATTCAAAGGAAGTGTTAGTCATGAATACTTATTCTATTATATGAAATTAAATCATATATTATAATTCAATTTTAATGATTTGACGATTTTCATTTATGAATTTGTGAAGAGCATATTTGTGAAAATTTTATCCATTATTATAATGATCAGCCAAAATAATACAACACTAAATAAAACAATAATTAGAAAATTAAAACTAAATCAATATAAAAACATTATTAGGTAAAAAATTAAAATAATTCTCATTGCAACTTATTGCAACATGACATTTGTGTTTACATTGGGTAGTTCGAAAATAATTTTCTAGCAACATTATGAATAAAAAAACTTCATGGAAGTACGTAATACCTATTAATTTCACATTCAGACACATATATCAAGGAGAAAGGGAAATGATGATCTAATTCTTTAAAATGTATTTAACCATTTATTTTAGTGGTTGTTACAGTTGGATGGTGCTTTTTAAATGATATCTAAATTTAAAATCTTTCTACGTCATCCATTCTATTGGAATCTTTGGTCACTGTACAATCCCATCCCTTCGTTAAGGAAGTGGTCGTTTTTAAACAGAGAGTTCAACCACAAGTGTGTTTTATTGACTTGTGCTTTATTGTATGGTATGGTATGATGATATTTCCATATCATGTCTTATTAGTCCCTGTCAAAGGCTTGAGACTATAGCAATGAGTTGCCTTTTGATTTGGTATTAGTTTATTGTTGACTTTAAATTTATGTGCTATATCCAATGTATAACATAAGAAATTAATATATGTATTTTTTAAAATAACAAAAAAACATATTTTTCTAAAATTTAATTGACTAATATCTTTGAAGTGTTATTGCAGACTTCACGTCATTCAATATATAAAATTAATTACACAATTAATAGATTTGCCAAGACCAAATCCATGCTAAGAAACATAGTTGATCCTATTGACCTTAAAATTGTTGGGTGCATAAATGCAATATATTTCACGGGAAATCAATCATAACATACATAATGCTTTGATTTGTGTTTTTTTTTTTTTTTTTTTTTTGGGAAAGTCGATCAGACATACGGGATGCTTCAAGAATCGAACCTTTCCATTACATACTTTGGCGGGACAGGATGATCCATTCCATACTTTGGCGGGACAGTTGTATTGGACTGTGAGCACGTTTGCTCCGCTTTGCCTGTTTTACCTCCACCGTGGATTCGGCCTCCGGGAGGGAGAGGGGCAGGTGAAGAGAATTTTGTAGGGTTAGAAGGATAAAACTAGGGTTGAAGGTTGAGATTTGGTGGCTGGGACGGTGGGGGAAGGAGGCGGCCACACTTTCTGTTAGGTACGAGAATTAGGAAAATCATCAGCTAATTCTGGTTTGAGCTTTCCTGTTTTGTTATGTCGAATAGGATGTTTGATGTTTTTTTGGGTAAATATTTGTTTGGCTGAGGTAAGATGTTGATGTTTGATGGTGTTTTTTTTTTTTTTTTTAAATTAATTTTTCTTTGGCTAAATGATCCTGAATGAAGAAATATAGTTGTTGCCTATAATTAAAGTCTTAGCACATAATTTCTTGCCTTTGAATTTGTATGCATGATGAAATAAGTAATTCCAATTAAAATCTTAGCACATAATTTGTTCCTTGAATTTGTGTGCATATATCAAATAAGATATTTTAGTTAAATTTTTATTTCCATTTGAGGTCTTAGTAGAGAAATATTTGTTCGGATTTTGCTTGCATTTGACATAATAGAATATAAATTATCTGAAATTACTTTTTGTTTGCTTTATATGGAAGAATTTGAGGTTTAACATTTTCTTGCATTTTGAGGTCAGAGCAGAGAAGTATATGGAGTTTGATTTTTCATTGTGCATTTTGAGGTCTTGTGAGAATTCCTGGCATTTGTGAGAATTCCTGGCATTTGAGTCTGAATAGAGAAATAGTTTTAGTTTTTCGAGGTGATAGGAAAGAATTTGAGTTTAAAATCTGTTATTTTTTTATATTTTTTTTTAAGTTGTTGCTGCCATAGATTTTCGTTAAATTGCCTTCTGGAGGTGTACATCGAGAGTGGATTTTTGTTGGCGTTAATGCACTCATGTAACGAGCTGAATTTACTCAGAAATTGTTGTAATATTTCTAACTGTCCGGATACGTTTCGTTTCTGGATGGCCTCTCTGTGGGTATGCATGCCTGTCCTCTCAGAACATGGCTGGCTAGTATTAGTTGGCGTTAATGCACTCATTTAACTGGCTGAATTTACTCAGAAATTGCAGAGGAATTTTCTCTATGGTTGAAATTGAACATAACAGATTGTATTGTAGAGTAACGATTCTTTTCTCCTTTATTAAATGTTAGATTTAACCAAATAAAAAAACATATGCATTCTTAAAGGTTGTATATACTATATATATACACAAGGAAAAAAAAACTCGTGCCCTTTCCTAAAGGCAGGAAAAAATATATACACCGTAAGTTCTTGTTCAACCATATGCCCATTGAGTCTAATCCTGGCAAATTAAATTGAGAGAAAATATATATATACAACAAGGTCGAAAGCAACAAAGCTGGGAGTACCTGCCAACGTTACATGCATGTACATGAATAGATGCTTTTGAATTGATAAGTATGATACAATTAATTTAATTCATGAAATTTTGTTAATTACATGAATCAAAGACTTACTAGTATGGGTTAACATAGAAATACGATGGGTTGGGCACCATGAATAAGCTGGCATGACATAAAATAAATGAATTTCGTAACCAACGATTGATTGTGATGATTGTGCATCTAATTGCAAACGGGCATTTACTCATCCAATGAATTATTAATACTACATTAGAACACAAACTCGTGATCGGGTCAGGAAGACTTTTGAAATCGTGGGTGGCTTCATTACTGCTATAGACAATATGTAGACTTACATTTTCCATATATTTTTTTATGATTTTATTATTTTCTTATAATTATCAATTGGTTAATTGTCATGTCTATGTTTATAGAGATTTATTTTAAGTTTATTATTTTTATTATATTGTTTTAGAACATAGATTTAAGTATGTTAGCTTATTAAAATAAAAACTTCATCAATTTATATTGTTTGGTTTATTCATCAATTTATTTATAACTTTTGAATAGACTCAAATTGTCAAAATTACAACTTAAATACTACTTAATTGAAAGTTTTGAAAGTTTTTTTTTAAGTAATTTTTACAAAACACAGTCATAAATACAACTAACAATTTATAAAATTGCAACTTAAACACTATTTGAAAGTGTTTTTTAAGTAATTCTTACAAAACACAGTCATAAATATAACTAACAATTTATGAAATTGCTACTTAAACACCACTGAACTCGTACATAAACTTTTTTTTTTTTTTTTTTTACGTAATTCTTACATAAACTTTTTTCTTAACGTAATTCTTACATAACACACACAGAAATACAACGAACAATTTTTAACGCCTGATATACTTGTTGGATAAGTGCACCTCAACAAAATTGTTGTCCAAAATAAATATAATGAACAATGTATAGTTGTGGATATACATATAATGAACAATTTATAGTCGCTGATATACTTGCTGGATAAGTCTCCTGCACGAAATTACTGTATTGGAAGTGCAGATTGTCTTCTTGGTGAATTAAGTGAGAAATACAACGAACAATGTATAACTCCGGGGCTAGATAAGTCTCCTTCAACAAAATTATTGTCCAAAGGAAATATAATGAACAATTCTGGTAAGTAGCCTACCTTTCGAGGAAAAGAGGATGAGGAGTTATGGATATAGCTCCTACTAAAACAAATGTAGTGTGTTCGTTCAAATGGTTTTATCTTTGCTCTAGCTCCATATGACGGAGAGCCTAACTATGATATTATAAATCAAGCCTCGATTTCCTCAATTGCAGGAGTGCTGAAAGTTGAGGCGGTATGCAATGTGTCAGAGAGGAGACACTCAGTGGGTTATAGGTCGGATATGAAAGGGTTTAATGGTATGTCAGGTGAGAGTGTATGTAATGTGAAGTTTTGTCAGGAGACATTGCTATTGTTAGTGGTTATGACGGGATTTAATGGTATGATCACGATGTATTTAAGGAGGAGACACTGCTATTGTTAGTGGTTCTGACTAGGTTTAATGGTATGAGCAGGATCTATTTAAGGCATTTAAGGATGGGCATAGGTGTCAAATTTTCCCATTGTACATTTTTTAAATAATTTTATAACCCTGACAAATATGAAACCAAATCCAAACATACCAGGAGCAATTAGCAATTATGTCTTATCAAAGTGCCTTAACCAATGGAAAAATTGATTTTAAAATTTTGAAAATTTTAAAAATAAATTTTATTTTCTAAAAATTCAAATTAATTTAATAATTTATAAAACTTCATATATGTTTAGAAAACGTTATGTAAAATGCACCAAATAATATCAATTTGAAGGTTGTTTAATACCTCTTTGATTAGTAGAGTACCTTTGGGAGTTACTAATAAGATGATGCTTATAATTGATGAGTTGTTGTATTAAGTACTAAAGGAAATCATATTTAAATCTGTCATATCAACATTGTTGTAAATTAATTATTAGTTCCTACTCTTAAATTAAATTATGAAACATAAAAATGATTTAAATAACTAAAAATATTGAACAATAAATATCAATTTTTCATTTTTTACTTGTATTTTTATTGATTTATTCTTATTTATTTACTGATTATTTATAATTAATCAAGCTAGTGTACAGGATGATCAATTAAAGCTTAAGTTATGTCTAGTTAGTATTATTTAATACTGACAATGTAATTTTATTATACATTTTGAATAACAAACAATCTTCAATTATTATCTTTTGACAAAAAATATTCATTACTTGTGCATTTAGTTATTTTAAGTTTCATTGTTCAATGTGTATTTCCCAACTAATTAGGCAGGGACTGAGTTGCCATACAACCTTTGTTTTTATTATCGTGATAATTTTTTTCTTAGATGAGTACCACTGTAATAAAATTTATATATTATATTGAAAGGCATGATTTCATGTGCTCTTTAACTAAAGGAAAGAGATTTGCAAGACAACACATCCTCCTCTATTGATTGTTGGAAAAAATAATAATTTTGATAATTTTTTTCTTAGATTAGAAACAACTATGAGTAATTGTACTAAAATTCATATATTATTTTGGCATACATGCTTCCATGTGATATTTAAGAAAGGAAAGGGATTGCAAGATTACACGTCCTCTTTTATTAGCTTTTGGAAATGGATATATATATTTTTAATACTCTTGATTTTACAATGAAGTGCTCATTTAATGTCTCATCATTTATCACTTAGGTTCAAGAAGAGACAAGGATCTATTTTGTTTTATGAATATATTTTATTTTGTTTTATGAATATATATTTTTTTTCTAAAATGAAATACATGTTGAGGGAGTATAAATAATAAACACTGAATTGTTTGGATATATAAAACATTAAAATATTTGATTTGGACAATTCACTATGATATTTAGTGTTAAGATACAAGAAGGACTAGAGGATAATTTAAATACCTAAAAAGGAAGTGTTAGTCATGAACACTTATTATATTATATGAAATAAAATCATACATTGTAATTCAATTTAATGATTTGACGACTTTCATTTATGATTTGTGAAGAGCATATTTGTGAAAATTTTATCCCATTATTATAATGATTAGCCAAAATAATACAACGTAGAATAAAACACTAGTTAGAGAATTAGAGCTAAAGAAATATAAAAACATTATTAGGTAAAGAATTAAAACAAGGCTGTGTGGTAGTTCAGTTCCTGCCAACGAGGTTAGAAAGCAAATTGTGGAAAATGTGGTGGAATTGTAAATGAAACGAAGTGTTCGGTGCAAAATGTATATCACGAAAATGTTGTGTGCAACATGTATATCGCATTAGATGGGGCAAAAGTAAATGACGGTTGGCAGACAGATCAAGAACAAATTTGGAAATTTAAATGCATTTTCCATATGGACTGGTGAAAGATAAAAATATATGATGACATAAAATATATAGTGACAATGCATTTTGCATTCTTGAGCACCATTTATTTTGAAATATATAAAAAAAGAAAAGTCTGTAAGATATAAAAGAGTAAATGCATTTGCCAAACAGACTGCTGAAGGATAAGAATAAGAGTCTGTAACATATTAAAAATTAAATGCATTTGTCATACAGAGTGGTGAAAGATAAGAATAGAGTCTGTAACATATAAAAATTTAAATGCATTTATATTTGAAATGTGTCAAAGAATAAAAGTTTGTTACATACTACTGGAAATTTTGAAATATACAAAAAAATTAAAATCTGTTACATATAAACCAGAATTTCAATGCATTTGTCATGTAGACTGGGATTGGGGCTCCCACGGACCATTAGAGAAATATGTACAAGAAACATGATTGTGGAAATAAGATAGAGTGCAATAGCCGCAAAATAAAATAAATGGAAAGTTATAAGGGTTTTCCTATACATCTGTGTTTAAGAAACTGGAATAACTGGGTTGATAAACAAAGAAAGATGTGATCAATAAATTTGCCTATACATCTGTGTTTAAGAAACTGGAATGACTAGGTTGATAAACAAAGAAAGATGCTAAGAGTAAACTTATAGTGAGGGTACATATGAGTCCTTTGGGTATTTGCTTGTGGCTGTCGTTTCATTGATGTTGTCGACAACTACTGTTTCAAGGACAACTGCTTGTTGTCTTTTGTCGGTGGCTTGTTTCAATTGCCTTTCGAGCCATTCTTCAATGTAGTCTCTCATCGAGGCGACGATGATCTCATTCCAGATTTTTATGTTGAAAAGATTGTTTTCTAATTCTTGGAGGTCGATAGAAAGATTAGAGATAGCCTGCTGAATTTCCTCATTCTATGTTGCATATTTGACTAGCCAGTCGTGGACGTGAGCTTGATCAAATTGAAGGATGTTGTAAAATTTTTCCAGAGACAAGGTATTAAAAATAACAACCTGTTTAAATAACTCTTGTGTGGTTAAGGGAAAGGAGTTTGTGATTAAGAGGGGGTCTTGAAAGTCGTTGGTTTTCCCGACTAAGTCTATATTTGACAGCTTTGTGAATAATTTATCTTTCTTCGATATGGCTTGTTCACATGACTAAACAATGAGACGCAGGTTGTTTACTTTTTCTTTCCAACATGCATTCAATTAGCCGATCCAATTTTTGGATGGAAGATCTTCTTCTCTTCTTTTTGTTTATGTTATATTGTTGACAATCTTGCCAAAAGGGATAATTGTTTTTAGAAAGAAATTTTCTTCATCTTTTAATTCGGCCTGCAAAAGCTTGAGCAAGCTATGTGCCCTGGTTCCAAGAGAAGTGATGGTTTGTGATCTTTTCCACACCTCGGTAACCAGTTCCATTCTTTTTTTGATATTTCTCTCCACATATCATTTACAGGATGCGAGCAGGGTGGAGGATGCTTTTACATTGGGTGCATGGGTGCTAGGCATGGCTATTGCCAAAGGATTGACAAGCAATGGCATAGGAATGAAAGCGTCTTCCAATTCCTTGACTCACTCCTTCAGTTTGGAATTCTCGGTCTCAATGCCTCCAATGGAATCATGAAGCGCTTGTCCGGTCGTGGTGTGAAGTTGGCAGATTTGGGATGGCCACATGTTGGCAACGTCAACCTTTGAATGAGATTTTCCTTTCTTATTTTTAACAATTTTTTTCTCAATTATCAATTTTTTGTTCCGACTATCAAAAACAACGCTCTGGAACACGAAGGATTCATCTACGTCAAAATTTTGGGAAACAGATATGTCCATTGGATGGCTATGGTGGATGGAGTCTCCGGGATGATCAAGGAAGGGGAACATGGTATCTAGATCAGTGTCAAGTTCCATGTTCTGACTCTAAATTTCTGGCTCTTCTGCGTGCCCCATTTTTTTTTCTCTTCTTCTCTACTGGAATCTTATGAGAACTATCAATTTTAGAGTGAGGAGGGCCGTTATCTCCTCCTTTGTTTGAAGAACTCTAGATTTCTTTGTTGCTGTGATGGGTTGTTGGAGAGATCCTCCGAGATGTCGTACTTTTTGGAGTGGTATTTGCGGATTGAACACTCTTGTCACTGGGGCCTTTCCCCTTTTGTGTGTACAATTTAGTGCATCTTTGCACTGTCTCTACGTCGCCGGCATCAGAGGCAGGACCATTGTCGCTACTGTCTCTATTTTTGGGCAAGTGTTTATTTACAAAACAATTGTCGAGGCCAAGTGTTTGTAAATGTTGTCTAAAAATATCATTGGGGTTGAATCCTCTTATGTATTCAACATATATGAGGTTGGACATGCTGAAATGTGTTGCAAAATTGTCAATTTTGTTGACGTTTTTCAACATGAACTCCCCTATTTTCCAAGGCAGAGGAATGAACTATTTTTTTTCTTCCTTTGGAACAGATGGAACTAGTAGCTGTATTGACGTGCTACTTCTGCAACAAACACTCTGTCCGTAATGTGACATTGAAGGAAAGCAGGTTGTTCTGTGGAGACAAAAATTCTTATGACAGTGTAATTATCCAAATGTTCGAGTGTCCCCTTTTTGTCCAAAAAACTAGTTGCCTGTTCAGATATGCAGGGAGCATCTTCTCCTAACAAAAAAAATTTGAAAACATACAGGAAGCCATTAAAAACCTCATAAAAATAGTGGGAAGCCTTGTTCTTCCACAAGGCCTGGTACCAGAACGTTACTGGGTGGAATTCACAGTTGACATTCTTGGACAGAGATAGTTGCGGAAACCGACAGGGATGTGCTATTGCAAAAACTAAATAGGATGACATATAAAATTTCTTTTTCCTTTTGTAGCTTGACAATTGGGAAGAGATTTCATAGGAAATTAACCTACCCCAATAAAAAATGGCTTGTTCATTGACTGTGAAATACAAAATATAAAGAGCCATGCGGGAAACAGTACCTGTGGACTCCTGTCCCGTTATTCTTGTAAACAACCAGGCAATTTCACGAAATGGATTTCTAAATGAACTAACCTGGATGCTTGTAATATCTTCAGGAACTAGATTCAGGTTTTGCAAAAAAAGGGGCAAGAGGTCCAATCCATTATTATGCTTTGCTAGGAACTGTTTGCAATCCTCTCCTTTGAATGTCAATGTTGGCTCCAACAATTTCAGCATCTGGCGGAAGACCTGAGGTGACAAAGAAACAAAAGAGAGGTCCTGTAGTGGAATAATTCTTTTCTCTACAATATATTTATCGGTGCACCAAGAGACCAGGTCCTTACAGTCAAAAACCTCAGGGACGCAGCCTGCATGGGCAATCCCGGAGGTCCAAATTACTTGGTTCTCTGCAGCAGAGGTTGAGTAATAAGAAAATGCCTTGGACCAGAGGAAGTTCCAGTACTCGCACCCGAAGATTTTCACTGTATCTCCATAGAACTATTGTCAAGTTGATGCCATAGGTTTATGAGAAGGTTGATTTGCTGCAAATGATGGTTTAAATGAATAGTTAGAGCCAATAATGTAACTTTTCTCTAAATCTTGGTTAAATGCTTATGAATGGGAAAGCTCCTTGAGCCTTTCTCTGATTAATGACAATCTGTATTGGTGGTGCATGATGAACTGTTAGAAGTAAATTTTATTTATTGCATATTTAGAAATGCGAAGGTGGCGGGTACAATGAAGAGAAATTAAGGAATGGAGGTTTCATGAATGTGCAAAGGCCACGCCATGTGAATGAGATTTCATGATTTTGAAATGAACAGTCGGAAGGAATAATATAATTTCCTTGCAAATTTTGGTTTAATGCGCATCAATACGAGATGTCCTCGAGCCTTTCGCCCATCAATGACAATCTATACGGTTTCTGCATGATGACCTGTTAGAATTAAATGCCAGTAATTCCATATTTAGAAACAAGATATGTATATATATATATATATATATATATATATATATATATATATATATATATATATATATATATATATATATATATATATATATATATATATATATATATATATATATATATATATATATATATATATATATATATATATA
>ML780147.1:161038-182484 GCA_009831015.1 Picea engelmannii | reverse complement strand
ATTTCACTTTTGACTTAAAACTCCTAAGTCAAAGTGAAATTAGAATCATAAAGTAAAGTATGAGGGTAAAATTCTTCCCCCTTTGTGCTTAGAGACTCATAAGCACATGGGGACCACTTTCCAAGGTATCCAAATCTCAACACCGTCAGCCATTGGATCGGCTTAAGATGCTTGGAGCTTAGTCTCTAGGGTGTGCGCGGGAATAATGGAGCTAGGCCGTTAGATCTTGGCCCATTTACTCGTCAGCCGTCAGATCAGATAGGAGGTGCACGGGGTTTAACCCTTCTCACACCAGGCAGACGTCCCGACCTTTATTGGGATATCGACATTCGAGAAATTAGAGTTCCTGAGGTCGAAGGAATCGGGACATCACAAGTCTTGAAATCCCAGAGAGATCAAAACCGTCCATCTTGAGGAGGACGCATGGAAGGAATCGGTGCCATCGAAGAAAGGTCCGACAATAAGTTTTTGATCTGTGTTTGGGTCATTGGGATATCGGGGATCCTGGTGATAAAGTGTTTATGCATTTTGGAATCGCGAACCACGAAACTCCAATAAGTGGGAGCCAGCTGTCAGCCAGTCGGGATTCAAAGAATCGAGAATCATGGGGACGAGAGGTCCATACATGGTGAAACTCCGAAGTCCGAAACCCCGATGAGAGGTAAGGTTGTGGTCACGGGGACATTGGTCACGTGGACTAAAGACTTAGCTCGGGAGGCTAAGGCAGCAGAGGAGTGTGTCAGGAATCGGGGATCGGTGAACCAAGTTGTTGGGACATCACGAGTGTCAAAACCCCGATAGGAGGAATCTTGAAAGAATTATATGGCTGCGATCATATAGAGGGAGGTCGTATGGACCCAAGAGACTAGCCCAAGGGGACTAATGGAAGTTAGAGCGCGTTGGGATTCGGGAATCGCAGATCCCGGGGACAAGTGCATTTTAGCACTTGAAAGTCCGAAACCCCGATAGGAGGATATAAGGCTGCGATCTTATGAGAGAGGTCATATGGAATAGAAGGCATAGCCAGGAGGGGCTAAGGCTAGAAGAGAGATTATCAAAGGTTCAGGAGCTTCGTGATCGAGAGTCTGGATTTTCTTGACGATAAACCCCGATGAACGGAAGAGATTCTGTCGGCGGATCTCAGGTTCTGTAATGACCATTAGATGTGGAACCAAGACATTAACTTAAGTTGGGACGTGGTTATGCTTTAGGATAAGCAGCGAGTATATATGGACGACCAGAGTCCACCTGCCCAGATTTACTGCTGAGGATGCATTCCGGAGCCCCCTTGCCATTCTACCTTTAATGGGGGTGGGGGGGTCCGGAATAGTGTGGCGTGTGAAGTGGGGTCCCTCCCTGTCATGACGA
Source organism: Picea engelmannii (assembly GCA_009831015.1). Classification (NCBI taxonomy): domain Eukaryota; kingdom Viridiplantae; phylum Streptophyta; class Pinopsida; order Pinales; family Pinaceae; genus Picea; species Picea engelmannii. The sequence goes on along the minus strand of ML780147.1, from coordinate 181,116 downwards.
CCACTGTGTCGCATTTCCCTCTTGCCACCTGTATGCCACCTAGCTGTGCAATGGGGCATTTCTCATTGGCTGTTCTCTCTACCCTTATTGAGGTTTGTTCCTATTGGCCATTCGTTGACCCTGTAGGGATTCATCCCCATTGATCGCTCGCTTGAAATATATCTCTTGGTGTACCAAGGGACCATTTCCTTTTTTGCTCCTGGGCGGAGGGAGATGAATAGTAAAAATATGCCCTAGAATAGTGGAACGTCTGGCCATTATGCCCCAATGTGTTTTCTGTGTGTGGAGAGAACTACTGCCAGAAGTTATTAAGAATTTCCATTTGCTCGAGATGATGTTTGAAATGAAAATCGGGGAGGGATAATATAACCCTCCGCAAATTATGGTTTAATGCGTATCAATGGAATATCTCCTTGAGCCTTTCATTGATCAATGACAATTTCCAGTGTTTGTGCGGAATGCGCTGTCACCATCATAGTTCAGTAATTTCACAATTATAAAAATGTGCAAAGGTGGCGGTGATGACGAAAAGAGATTAATAATTAGAAATTTATTAAAAGCACTAACCCGTCGGCACACAAAAAAAGAAGATTGCATTGCCTTTGAAATGAATAATTGGAAAGGATAACATAGTTGTGTGCAAATCTTAGTTTAATTCGTAGTAATGACAAATAGTCTCTGGATTTTCGGACATTAATGACAATATTAACGGTTCCTCCAGGATGGCTACTAGCATTAAAGCTTAATTATTGCATATCTGGAAATAAGCACGAAGGCAGCGGTGATGGGAAAACCGATTCCAAGAAATACCAAAGTATGGAAAGCGGTCGGGTGGGTTACAAAAGAAAAATGACATAAGATATACCCAGGAGATGTGAAGGGATGATGGTCATATCGTGTCTCAATGATAGATATTGACCGTCAATTTGTATGTCGCGGAATTTGTAAATTGAGAAGTGGACCTGCAGACTAGATGGTTCAACATTGCACTTTCATTGTTCTATGTCCTCCAAATAGCACTCGGAGTTCTACGATAGGCAGATTGACAGATGGAATCGAGGGCTGACATGTTCAAGATTGCCATTGTTTACGGATGGCAATCCCTATGAACTATCTAACATATCTAAAAACATTATTTTCAATACTAAATTATTAATATTATATATTGATAATTTATAACATATTATCAATAAACATAGTAAACATGCACTTTTATAAAGTATGGACATAATATTTTATAGAGCATATGCGGATACGTCATTCCATACTTAGGCACTTTTTTGATTGCGGGTTCTCGGACTGGCGGGCTGAAAATTGATCCTCTATTGTTCTGTGTCCTACAAATAGCACCTACACTTCTATGATATACAAATTGACACGCAGACTTGCGAGTTGGGTGGTCCATATTGTAGAATATAATCAGACGAGAAAGTTTGTACAATCTGGTTGGGTGAGTGATATAAAAGTATTCTGACAAATGGGCGATACATGGTAAACATGTACTTTTATAAAGTATGGACATGAGATTTCATAGAACATATGTGAATCCCTCATTCCATACGTTAGAACTTTTTGGATCGCGGGTTCACGGCCTGGCGGGTTGAAAAATTGAGTATCTATTGTTTCGTGTCCTACAAATAGCACCTACACTTCTGCGATATACAAATTGACAGCTGGACTTGCGGAGATGAGTCTCTATATAAAGTATGGACATGAGATTTTATAGATCATATGCAAATCCCTCATTCCATACATAGACACTTTTTTGATCGTGGGTTCATAGCCTGGCGGGCTGAAAATAGAGTCTCTATTGTTCTGTGTCCTACAAATAACACCCAGACTTCCGTGGCATACAATTTGACAGGAGGACCTACGGGCTGCTTGGATGAATATTGCATTTGTATTGTTCTAGAACATATGCGGATCCCTCATTCCATACTTGGTCACTTTTTAGATCGTGGGTTTGCGGATTGGCGGGCTGAAAATTAAGTATCTATTGTTCGGTGTCCTACAAATAACACCTAGACTTCCGTGATATACAAATTGTTAGGCGGTCCAGGCACTTTTTGGATCGCGGGTTCGCGGCCTGGTGGGCTGAAAATTGAGTATCTATTATTCTGTGGCCTATAAATAACACCTACACTTCCCTGATATAAAAATTGATAGTTGGACTTGCGCAGATGAGTCTCTATATAAAGTATGGACACGAGATTTTATAGAGCATATGTGGATCCCTCATTCCATACTTAGGCACTTTTTTTATCGCCAGTTTGCGTCCCAACGGGCTGAAAATAGAGCCTCTATTGTTCTGTGTCCTACAAATAACACCCAGACTTCTACGTTATACAAATTGACAGGAGAACCTATAGGCTGCTTGGCTGAACATTGCATTTGTATTGTTTTAGAACATATGCAAATCACTCATTCTATACTTGGGCACTTTTTGGATCGCGGGTTCGTGGCCTGACGGGCTTAAAATTAAGTATCTATTGTTCGGTGTCCTACAAATAACACCTAAACTTCTGCGATATACAAATTGATAGGCGGTCCAGGCACTTTTTGGGTCAAGGGATGAAAATTGAGTATCTGTTGTTTCGTGTCCTACAAATAGCACCTGCAGTTCTGCGATTTACAAATTGACAACCAGACTTGCGGAGATGAGTCTCTATATAAAGTATGGACATGATATTTTATAGAGCATATGTGGATCCTTCATTCCATACTTAGGCACTTTTTGATCGTGAGTTCGCGGCTTGGTGGGTTGAAAATAGAGTCTCTATTGTTCTGTGTCCTACAAATAACACCTAGACTTATGAGATATACAAATTGATAGGACCTACGGGCTGCTTGGCTGAACGTTGCATTTGTATTGTTCTAGAACATATGTGGATCCCTCATTCCATACTTGGGCACTTTTTGGATCGTGGGTTCGCGGCCTGGCGGGCTGAAAAATAAGCATCTATTGTTCGGTGTCCTACAAATAACATTTAGACTTCTGCGATATACAAATTGACAGGCGCTCTAGGAAATTTTTGGATCGCGGGTTCGCGGCCTGGCGGGCTGAAAATTGAGTATCAACCGGACTTGCGGAGATATACAAATAGCACCTAGACTTCTACGATATAAAAATTAGCATCCAGACTTGTGGACATGAATCTCTATATAAAGTATGGACATGGGATTTTATAGAGCATATGCAGAGCCTCTATATGGACATGAGTCTCAACATTGCAGTTTCATTGTCCCGTGTTCTCCAAATAGCACTCGGAGTTCCGCGATATACAAATTGACAGATGGACTTAAGGGTTGGCGAGTTCAAGTTTGCCATTGTTTACAGATGCTAATCCCTATCAACTATCTAACATATCTAAAAATAGAATTTTCAATACTATATTATTAATATTAAATTTTGATATTGTAGAATTTAATTAGACGAGAAAGTTTTTGCAATCTGGTCGGGTGACTGATATAAAAGTTTTCCGACAATCGAGCAATGCATAGTAAACATGTACTTTTATAAACTATGGACACGAGATTTTATAGAGCATATGCGGATCCCTCATTCGATATTTAGCCACTTTTTTTGATCCGGGGTTCTCAATCTGGCTGGTTGAACATTGTACTTTCATTGTTCTATATCTTCCAAATAACACTCGAAATTCTGCGATATGCAGATTGACAGATGGACTCGAGGGCTGGTGGGTTCAAATTTGCCATTTTTTATGGATGGCAATTCCTATCAACTACCAAACATATCTAAAAACATTAATTTCAATACTAAATTATTAATATTACATATTGATATTGCAAAATTTAAGTAGACGACGAAGTTTGTCCATTTTGGTGGACCAACTAATATAAAGGTTTTCTGACAAACGAGAAATACATAGTAAACATGTACTTTTATAAAGTATGAACATGAGATTTTATACATCATATACAGATTCTTTATTTCATACTTAGGCACTTTTTGGATGGCAGGTTCGTGGCCTAGCGGGCTAAAAATTGAGGTTTTATTGTTTCGTGGCCTACAAATAGCACCCAGAGACCCCGATAAACTATCTAAAAATGCCATTGTTTACAGATGCTAATTGCTATCAATTATCTAACATATCTAAAAACATTATTTTCAATACTAAATTATTAATATTAATTTTTGATATTGCAGAATTTAATTAGACAAGGAAGTTTATACAATTTGGTCAGGCGACTGATATAAAAGTTTTCGAAGAAATGAGAAATACATAGTAAACATGTACTTTTAGAAACAAACAATATTGTAACTTCACATGCAATCCTCTAACAATTTTGCATGCAACTATTTTCTTTCATGGCAGGACTGGAGAAGTAGCGAAATCTCACAGAATAACAGATATCGACCTCGATAGACATGGAAAATAACACAACTGCATGTAAACCCGTGGGTGCAGGGGCTGAACGTCGTAAAGTTCCCCAAATAAACAATAATAATAATAATAATAATAATAATAAAAAGCTCCAAAAACCATCGCTGCACCCCAACCCTGCAAGGCCAAATCAAACAAAAGAAAACAACAAGGACCAAATTTTGGCGGGTTCAAGATTGCAATTGTTTAGGGATGCTCATCCTATCTAACTTTATCTAAAAACATTATTTTCAAATACTAAATTATTAATATTAACTATTATTCATTCATTCAAATTATTCCAGGATATTAATTTTACCAAGTTCAGCGAATAAGCAAAAATGACAAAACAATGACCAATTTGAATTTTAAGAGCCTCTTGTTGGTATGATAGGACAGTTGCACTTCGCACACTATATATTCGTTGATTTCAAATTATTTTAGAAAAATAATCTGACCAAGTTCATCGATCAAGGAAATCTACTAAAGCAAGCCACATAGTACATTTGCGTCACAACGCCATAGAAATTATCAGGCGGATCTGCATGCCAGCTGGCTTAAAAATTCGATCATATTGTTCTGTGTCCTCTAAAGAAAAGTTGGATTTCCACGGTATACATATTGACAGAAAAAGAAAATAACCAAGAACCAACCATACTTTAAACAGGCCACAAGCAAGTTTCTAGAAGGTTCCATAGAGCAGAACCCATTGACCTTTGCACCAAACAATTTGATATACAAAGAAAAGACGTCGTTGCATTCATTTTCTCTTGCATCTGGTATATGTTCCCAGTAGGAAATAACTAGGGCCATGCGATATGTGGGGATTACAGAGATATGGACCAAGTCCAACGAACATTCATCTGGATGTTGAACAAATATTACAGAGACACATGAGGTATTTTCGTTTCCATCCAAAGTTTCATATATTTTATTTTTTCCGCTTCTTCAGCTAATATGAAAAATTGCATTGTCCTCATTTAAGATGATTTTTCTCTATATCTGAAGCTGCCGCAACATGTACACATTGCTTTCCTTTTTCTGTAGATACGCTTCATACGACAACTCTGCCAACTCAGGAAACACATTTTGTAGCAGAGGCTGCCTAACTGTACAATGCACGGTTGTGTTGCCCACAGTTCAGATAACAACATTGACACAATGTCCATATATATATGGAAAATTTTCACTGCATCGCAGACAATCAATCGTATCATCACTTATCAAAGAGGAGGCAGAAGCAACGGAATTGCAGTTTGCACATACATGCTCAAAGGGGGTCGAGTACACATTGGTTTCAACTAAAAGACCTTCAACCTAGGAAAGCAAAAAAATTGATTAATACATTGAAGAATATAATACACAACTGCACCCCCCCTCCCCTTTAAAAAAAATAAAATAAAATAAAACAGGCGCAAAATTTTGTTGAAGGCTATTTCTATAAGCAAAGTGAGGATGATTTTGTGGATGTATACGCACAACAGTTGTAGAGCTAGCTAGTTTCTTCAGATCCTCTACTATATCTACTCGCAACTCTGTTATAAATGTTGCCTAGGTTGTCCGAAAGATCCTTTCTCTAACATCCCTCTTCTTTGTTATATTTTTGAACAACATAAGTGGAATCTTCCCTCTATGCAATTGTTGTTCTATTGACGAAAACAAATCTGAATACGTATCGAACAATTGTAGCTGCAACATGGAACAATGCAATATTTGTGTAACTTATCCGACATACATGCAGATGAGAAATTAAAGGACAAAACTGAATATGAAAAGAGGTACCATTGCCTTGTCGCTGTCTGACTCGCCATCCTTTATATGGAGAATGTGTTGCGAGCCAAATTTTCTCGCCAGTGTGACAACAACCCCAATTGTTTCGATTGGGTAAATATCAGTGCTCTGTGCAAGCTGGTTTATAGTTGAGTCCAGGATGAAGCGATATTCTGAACAAACAACGATAATTTTTTCCATAATGCTTGTTTTGTTCAACAAAATAATTCGATCGCAATGACCACTATCATATACTGTTTTGGGAAATATATTAAAATTTGTAATCGATATCCCATTACGTGACAATATCTTTTCTGTATGTTTCTGGATAAGTTGTGGAGGAACAGTCAGTGTCACTGTCATCATGGAGTCCTTGTCTATCATGTTAGCATGCATAATGGATCTACTTTTGTTTTCCTTGTCCAAGTAGGTGCTATAGACAACCATTATGTCCCCAATGAACAGTTGTCCACTTTGGCAGTTGTTCAAGGCCTCTATTGACAGTACTTTGGATGTTACAATTCTAGACCTGATGGCATTTTTTGAACAGAAAAACTAAAGTAAATGGTAGTGTGCTATAAGTACACGCATAGTTTTTGATGAACTATGGAGCCACAGTTTCACAACCACACCTCTTAGTCTGCGAAACATGTAGTATGTTTGACATCTCGCTTGTACTTGTTGATACCTCTTACGAGCTGCAAACCATGTATTGTAGATGGCATAGGCCTATCTGCCATGCCATAGATGAATATACAACCCAAGAAATATGTTTAGTAAACATAGTAAGAGCAGAGCATATGCATCTTTACCTTTGGCCTTGTCGGTCTGTTAATTTCTGGGATGACTGATTGCTCATGGTTGTGTCACTAGTCCAACTTTTTCTGATGCAAGCATGTGCAGATGAACATCAGGACTAAACAAGCATATGCATTGTATATTGTCCATCGGAATGAAAAAATAACTGAAAAACTATATGCATCTGAATTTTTTAATTGGAGTAATGTTTAATAGTAAACAGGGCATGAGCGCGGGGCACCATGGCCAATCTGTATATCGCGGACCCTTGGAAGCCAGGGGAGAAATCTCCAACCTGTCAGCTTGACACCCATAATCGAGAAAGTGGATGACTACGGAATAAGGTAGGAGCAGGACCACATATGTCAATCCATTAGTCTGCCAACCAACGTATGAAGGAATTTTCAGAAAGCACACTAGGAAGATGAATTACAAAACAAAAGGGATAACAGATAATGGGAAAAGTAGAAATAAGGAGCGTATAAAGGCCCATTACTGTGAAGTGATTGTTTTCAAGTCTAATATTATATACCCCCACCCATTTTGTATATTTAATTTACCAGCACATTTGGTATACCTTTTAGAAGATTGTACCACATAATCCTCTTCTGATGCACATGAGAAGTCATCTCCTTGTCCAAGAAACCTGTTTTTTCCAAGGCAACAACGCTGAAGATGAAATGGACACAAAGGCAAGTTAGTAAGAAGACATACATCTAAAATAAAAAGAAACAAGTTTATTTACCCGCCAAAGAGTCCTTCGTCCTGTCCAACCATTTTGTTTGTTTAAATGTAGCAATGCAGTGCAAACACAACGAACATTAACTAGCTTAGTATGCCGCATGTAACCGAGATAACTTACCATATAGGAAGGCACACAAGTATTTTAACATATATACAGACCATAAATGAAATACAAAACAACGCAATATGAAACAAAAGTACAAGCATGCACCTTTCTATATCCTCTTCAGTCGCTGCAGTCAATACTCCCTCCTTTTCGCCAGCTACTCTGTTTGTTTCAATGTGGGAACACACAAAATTCAATGAAATTTAATGGAAGCTGGTATTCACTGGAGAACAAGCAATATGTACATACAACAAAATGACTCAACGAACAGTCTAGAAAGGCAGAAACATGAACCTTTGCGCTTCTCTATCCATGGTTGTAAGCGTGTAGATTTTTTTTGCCTGCACAAAATATATTACAAGGCACAAAATATCACGCCATTGCATGGCCGCAGCTAAACAATTTCTGTTTTTCCCTGGCAATTTATCCAGATATGCCCTTTAACCATGTTCTTTATCCTCTACACAGACTGTTGTGCCCATGATACAAGTTCTCAGTTTTCCATGGCAAACTACCCAGACATGCTTTCAGACATAAAAATATAATCTTGTAGAATCTTTGTTTCACATATCATATCTCAAGAACAACACAAATTGTATCATGCACACACCAGTCTATGTAGAGGAGAAAGAACGTGCAATGTCATATCCGCACATCTGACCATACATGGTTTATAAATGTAGCCTGCATACATATGCTTTATTCCAACAAAAAAACAACGGATATTGTAACTTCACATGCAATCCTCGCACAATTTTGCATCTAACTATTTTATTTCATGGCAGGACTAGAGCAACAACAAAATCTCACATAATAATAGATATAGGCCTCGACAGACATCAAAAGTAACACAACTGCATGTCGACTCGTGGGTGCAGGGGCTGAACACCGTAAAGCACCCCAAATAAATAATAACAATCCAAAAAAAAAGAAAAAAGAAAAGCTCCAACAACCGCTGTTGCACCCCAACCCTGCAAGGCCGAATCAAACAAAAGAAAACATCAAGGACCAAACTAGCGAGAAAACACCAACAAGCTAAACTGCACCCCCAGGGCCCCAAAGCACAAACCCCAGCCAAACAAACAGAACCAACAATCCACAAACCAACGAACCAGAAAGAACCACCGAGCCAGTGAACAATATATATGTATCTCCAACGATTATGAAATTGCACCCCAAGCATGGAAGGAACTGAAAACATACAAGGAACATGAGACTACAAATAAGCAAACATTCTACTTGCAAATTGCAAACACTGAACAACAAAAAAAGAATACAAAATGAAACTATGGCATCCAAACTTACTTCGAAACAATGAAATGCAGAAGGGCAGGTCGAATCACGAGTGAAACAACAACAAGCAGCAATTGAGAAACCAACGAAGAAGAAGCACTCACCGAACTAGTAAACAATGTATCTAGCTTCAATGGAAGAATAAGGATGAAACATACAATGGCTATTGAACTGGCGGTGGACAAACAAGATTGTGCAAATTCATTATAATTGTATAGAAAATTTCGAGGAAAAATGTACTCTGAGAAGCGTATTTACATAAACATTTAAGACTATTAGGCTGTCTAAGGACCTCTCAGTATGCAAACATTTAAGTTGTCAGGGGTGTTAGAGGACGTCGTGTCATGTAAACATTTACGCTGTCAGGCCTATTGAAGCATCTCAGAATAAGTGTCAATACATTTCAACAAATATACATCCACCAAAGACGCTATACACTTTGGAATTCTCAATCACTACAAAACTTGGATATCAAAACATTTCAATATGCTTAGTACACATCAAAACCTACAGATATATTTGGCTAGCAGAAAATGCTAATACAAACATTCAAATTAATGCTAGCATTAATTGACCTTCAACCAATATAGAGGATAAATATATGATTAAAAAATATTGTCTATGAGAAAAACTTTGGATGTGTTGCCATATAGTACACTGGGAATAGCGAAGCCAATAATAAGACCTCCAATCTCTTATCTAATCAGAGCAGTACATATATGTTATATGCTTTTAATTCCATAGCTCCAACAATAGGGATTGTGCAAATATTTCAGGTCAAAGGACAAACTAATATGTAATCAACGCATTATTGATCACTATGCTATAGTCCCTCTATGCCTACGGCAGGGACTAATAACTCACATTGGAACTTATTGCAACATGGCATTTAAGTTTACATTAGGTAGTTCGAAAATCATTTTCTAGCGACATTATGAATAAAAAACCTTCATTGAAGTACGTGATACCTATTAATTTCACATTTGGACACATATGTCAAGGAAAATAATGATCTAATTCTTAAAATATATTTAACCATTTATTTTAGTGGTCGTTACAGTTGGATGGTGCTTTTTAAACGGTATCTAAGTTTAAAATATTTCTATGCCCTCCATTCGATTGGAATATTTTGTGGTCGTTTCTGAATAGAGAGTTCAACCAGAGTGTGCTTTATTGTGGTCCATAACATAACCATCTATCCACCACCATCACCCAACGGTGTAAAGGAACATGACCATTGAGTTGTCTTAATTCTGTTGAAGCATTGTTATTCGTTTTTTCATTAAGTTGTTCAGTCGTTCGCGTCCTCTTCTGTTTTTCCATTCCCGTCCTCCTCGCTGTGCCAGTGGTGTGGTGTGTGGCATACTCGCTGTGCATGTGTGGTTTTGTGTATGCAGAGAGCCCTCTGTGGTTCTGCGTGGCATTGAGAGGTGGATTTTTTTTTATTAGAAGACACACACAAACAACAGTTGGATGTGGATTGAAATCTTCCTCCTCTGGATTCATAGTTAACCAGGTAAATTCCTTTGCATTTATTTAACCTCTATATAGATTATAAATTATATTAACTGGTGACTGTTGCTACGAAAATTTCATCCTATCAATGCAGTAGAACTAGCACAACCACATGATTGTGGATGATGAACGCCGAATGGCTTATTCCATTTACAAACTTTAATTGTTGATGTCGAAAAAACCTATTGTACTATTTCTCTCTCCAACCGAGCAATATGTTAAACAATCAATCTCTGCATTGACTACTGATTCATTGAGCGCGCGATTCTAATTTCAATAGCCTGGAACTGTTGATTCATTCATTGAGAAATTATAATTTCAGTAAGCTGGAATAACTGTATGAATAACTGTATGATGACAGAAACCTCCATACTGTCGTTTTTTCTTCTTTTCTATTATTAAACAGAGTTTTGGGAGATTGAACATTCTAATCTGATATTATATGATATGACTTTACTTCTTTCGTTTTTGTCAAAAGCTAATCTCAGAGCTGCCAAAGAAGATTCAATTCATTCGGAAAACTCTGAAACGCATAAAAACTCTTAAAAAATAAATACTTTTGCGCATATAAAGGCCCCTTTCTACTCCTGCCCACGTCCACAAGAGACTATAAATAACCAAAGAACCAACTTCTATTACAATTCTGATGAATATAAAACAACAACACATGATTCTTTTTGCGTTTGAATAACATTGCATTCTACATATTCCTGCAAACCCTTACACCTACAACAGACGATGTTTTACTCTATCGATCGACAATGCATGATTTTTCTTCTACTTGATTAAAATAAAAAGACGAAAAACATATAGATATTGCTGGCAACGATATAGTGATCACAGATTAGAACTACATTTCAATAGGCAGCTACGATCCTACATGCCCAAATAACTGCTCTTAAATGCTCAAAAGTGGAAAGTGTGTAGCGTTGTTGTCAATGAGGGTAGAAGGTGTTGAGATAATCAGCCCCAGAGCATGTAACCAAACTGCTTGGATCATCATAGGCATAACTATAAGTTCTGGGATAGAAATTCTTAAAGAGACGAGAGAAAGAAGTAGGCTTGCACGTCTAGGGATTTCCATAGGAACCCGTGCAACAATACTGAGGCGTACTGAAGGAAAAGAAGGCACTCTTACAAGCCATGACACAACCTTTCTCGTTCTTCACCTGAAGAGAAGGCAGGAAGCCTTGCTCGTTCTTCACTTAAAGAGAAGGTGGGCAACTGAGGTTCTAGTTGGATAGTTAATGTCTACTGTAATGTATGGATATGGATAGGGAAACGAATCGCAAATGTTAATGTCTACTGTAACTGATGGATAGTGAAACGAATCACTCATCCCGCATTCCACATTAGTTAATGACGGCGGCTATACTGTAACTGATGGATAGTGAAATGAATCACACATCCCACATTAACTAAAGACGGCTATAACATGAAACACAAGCCAAGCTTGGCCACGGTTCACAACGCAGGCCAAACGTGGTCATGATTCACATCCCAGAGTTATACGTGTAATTTATTTGAGGTAGTGCTTGATAATCATTCAAACTTGGCAATAAAATCTAGCATAGATAATAATCCTTGTTAATCATCTTCACATGGAAATTATATAGCTTTATAGTAATTTCTTAATATGATTAGGTAAATGTGAAAAAGTAAACATGTTAACGCATGTATTCATAAATGCAAGGAAGTTATGAAGAGTAAATCTCATTCATTGATTTGGGAGGACGACTAAGAATATGCCAGCATCTTCAATTGTGGCCATAAGATTAATATTTAAGGTTAAAAGATCATTAAATGTGCCCATTGTCAATAGGTGTACGAAATATCAATTCTCTGTTTTAAATTTTTATCCCGTTAATCTAGTAGATTAATTTCTATTCAATTTTTCTTTTGTCCGATAGAAAAATCCAATTCCATTCCGTCTTTGGATATAGTAATATTCATTTTCTTCAATGGTATTTATTCTTTTCAATGGTATTTATTCTTATTTATTCTTTTCAGACAAATTATGTGGTCCGGAACTAAATTTCCGTCCTCTGCATTTTATTTTTGGGCACTAGTAAAAATTCATTCTCTAAATTCATCTTTATACCAGGCGCGAGGATTTAGGTTTCTACATCCTCTCCATCCTTGGATCATTATATTGAAACAGTGTAATAATAATTTATATTATTTAAGGATGGAGAAACACACTGTTTCTCCATTCTTGGATTTTGGTTAAGATTTGTCTCTAGCAAGATCTGCAACTCCATAGGCCATGCAGCCATAGTTGATCAATGGGGGAGAGAAAGACTAAAACCTTCATTTCATCGTTTGGTTCGGTAGATTATTGATGAACTTTACACTTTCCAATCTTTTAGCCATGCAATAAATATATTTTCTAATGTAATTTTTGTTGATGTATAAGTTTACTTAGGATAGGTAGGCCATGTCATCCTTTTTTTGGCTGTTTATGGATAATCACCATGTGCTTCTAGATAATCACCATGTGCTTCTTTGACTTATCCCAACCACCTACTTGTCTCATTACTTCATGAGAGAGTTATCCATCTACCTTCATCTACCTTCATCTACCTTCATCTACCTTCATCAATGCTGTCTCCTCTCAGCCTATTATAAATAGAGGAGCTCTTCAATGTAATAAGCAAGCAGATCTAATAGATCATTCTCTTATGTGTAGAAGGTTGTTGGTTTTGCAATTGTTCCTTGTGCCTGTGATATTGTGTTTTTCTCAATATCTACATGGTATCAGAGCTGTTGCATCTTAAGTTTCCATGTATGATAATTATGGGGAGTTAGGAGCTCTAGCAGATGTTGGCCGGGGCTCAACCTGTGTTCACTAAAGAAATCGAGAGGTTCACCTATCAAAATAAACTTGATGAAGCTATGGGCCTCATCGGTTTACATGTGTCAGATAGCTTGTTGTTCCACATAGTTGATTGTAAAACTCCAAAAGCAATTTGGGAAAAGTTGGATTCCTTATTTGGAAAAATCAATGAATTTCGAGCCCTACAATTGGGAGAGGAGCTGTCATCACTGGTACCGGATGAGCATGCATCCATTGAAGACTATCTCACCAAATTCAGGGCACTAGTGGCTCAACTAAAAGGGTGCGGAAAAACTAAATCAGATAAAGAGTGCATCTTCTTGATTTTATCCAAGCTAAAAGGTCCTTATAAGGTATTTTCTTCTGCATTTTATTCTACTATGGATGCACTAGGAAGTGAGTTTCAAATGCCTTCCTTTGAGATTTTCTGTGAGCATCTTACCAGAGAACAATCTAAGCTTACTCAATTAGATGCTCTTTCTGGCTCTAACAATAAGGCTCTTGTGGCTCAAAACACCAAAACTAAGCACAAGACTCAGTATAAGCAGAAGAAAAATTTTGCTCCAACTGGTGAGTTTACCTCCAAGTCTCAGCAGAAAACAAAACCATTTCCTCCATCTTCCAAGTTTGGCGAGTCTTCCTCCAAGACAAAGAATAAGAAGTCAAATGACACCTGTAGCTTTTGTAGCGGACTTGGGCATGTAGAATCTAAGTGTTGGTTGAAACTTGAAGCCTTGAATGAAGCCATGAAGTAGCATAAGATTTCAGTACCAAAACCTTCTTCTACTAGTAAAGGACATGCTTTATCAGCTCAAGCTTTGTATGCATCTTCAAATAGATGGATACTTGATTCTGGTGCTTCACACCACATGACTCATTCTCATGATTTGTTGGCTTCTACATCTGAATGTAGCATTTCGCAGATTGTAGTTGGAGACTCTACACAGCTGGATGTTCTTGGATCTGGCACAGTGCAGTTAGATAAAGGGTGCATTAATGATGTTCTTCTTGTTCCTCACATCTCTGCAAATCTTCTCTCTATATATCAAATTTGTCATTCTGGTAATGGGAAAACAATAGAGTTTTCTCCTAATGATGTAATCATTCGAGAACTACAAAATCTAGACATTGTTGTTGCATCTAGAAAAGTAGATCATAGTTCTCGTCTGTATAAGTTTTCTTCTTTTGAGTCTTCCTTAGGTTCCTCTTTCATTGCACATGCTGATGCTTTGAGTAAGCTTTGGCATGAAATATTTGGACATCTCAACTACAGATATCTGCAACAGTTAAGTACCCAAAAATTGGTGCTTGGTCTTCCTAAAGTTTCTTGTACTGATGGAGTTTGTCCAGGTTGTGTCCTTGGAAAACAACATCAAGATCCTTTTCCTAAAGGAAAAGCATGGCGTGCTACAACACCTCTTGAGTTGGTACATAGTGATCTCATGTCATTTCCAACTCGCTCATTTTCAGGGGCTAAGTATGCACTCACCTTCATTGATGACTTCTCACGTCGCTCTTGGGTGTACTTTCTTAAGTACAAGAGTGAGGTTCTTTCTACTTTTAAGAACTTCAAGGATTTTTTTGAGAAGCAGTCATCTTTTTCTATCAAGAAACTACGCACAGATAATGGGGGGGAGTATGTCAATCAGGGATTCATAGATTTTTGTAGAGAACATGGCATTCAACATCAGCTCACTGTTCGCTACAACCCTCAGCAAAATGGTGTTGTTGAAAGAAAAAACAGAACACTAAAAGAAATGGCAAATTGTATGATTCAGTCCAAGAACATGGCACCCTCTTTTTGGGCTGAAGCAGTAAACTGTGCAAACTACATTCAAAATAGGATGCCTCATTGGGCAGTATTGCATAAGACTCCAGAGGAAGCTTGGAGCCATGTTAAGCCTGATGTCTCTACTTTTAGAGTATTTGGCAGTCCAGCATGGGCCTTAATACCAGTTGAAAAACGAAAAGCTATGGAGAAGAAAAGCCAACCATTAATTTTCGTTGGTTATTGTGAGGACATCAAAGAATATAGGTTATTTGAACCTATCACTAAAGAAGTCTTTTTTCGACGAGCTGTCTGTTTTGATGAAGGATTCAACACGACATCAAATCCTTCTCCATCTTCAGATTTTCATGTAGACAATTGTGTTGAATTTGCTTTAGAAAATGATGATGAACCTTTTGAAGTTCAACATCAACCAGAAGAAAATCTACCACCTGCAGCAATGGAGCATGAGCATCATGAACAAATTGATCTTGAACATGAACAAATTTATCAAGAACATGAACAACTTGATCAAGAACTGCATCTCAGGAGGAGCCTTCGTGAGAAAAAGAGGCCTGACAAGTATGGCTATGAGCCAACTGATTTCAGCTATTCAGCCTCAGCCTCTTCCCCTATTCAGTCACAAACACTAGGTGTCTCATTCTTGAGTCATACTATCTCAAATGATCCACAACAATTTTCTGACGTTGTTGGCATACCTGAATGGGATGCTGCCATGACAGAAGAGTATTCTTCATTGATAAAGAATCACACATGGGATCTCATGTCTCTTCCAAAGGGACGAAAGCTAGTTCGTTGTAAATGGATCTATAAAACCAAGTATGCAGCAGATGGCTCTGTTGACAAGCATAAGGCACGTCTTGTGGCCAAGGGATTTTCACAAGTTGAAGGGATTGATTACTCTGAGACCTTTGCCCCTATTGCCAAGATGAATTCTATATGCCTTGTTCTTTCTCTAGCTGCTTCGCAAGGATGGTCAGTCTACCAGATGGATGTAAAGAGCGCTTTTCTACATGGTGACTTAGATGAGGAAATCTACATGGAGGAACCCCCTGGTTATGTGCATGATTCTTCTCTTGTTTGTAGGCTCGGGCGTTCTCTTTATGGTCTCAAACAAGCTCCTCGAGCTTGGTATGAGAAGATGGATAGTTTTTTTATTTCTTCTGGGTTTGATCGCTATCATTCTGATGCTACAGTTTACACTCAGAAGCATGGAACTGATCTCTTAATTTTGGTTCTGTATGTGGATGATTTAATTCTCACTAGGAGTTCTTCATCTATGATTCAGAGTATTCGGCAAGCATTGATGGGACAATTCGAGATGACTGATCTGGGGCTTCTACATTATTTTCTTGGTCTCCAGGTTCTTCAGTCTTCTGGAGGAATCTCCATTTTTCAGCAGAAGTATGCACTTGATTTACTTCAGCACTTTGGCATGGTTGATTGTAAACCTTCTCCTACTCCATTTCAGTCAGGAGTCACACTTTCTGCCAGTTTTTCATCACCACGTGTTAATCCTTCATTGTATCGACAATTGATTGGGAGTTTGTTGTATCTGACTCATACACGTCCTGACATATCTTTTGCAGTAGGACTTGTCTCTCGGTTCTTTCAAGATCCTCATGAGAGTCACTGGAAGGCAGCTAAACGCATTCTGAGGTACATTCAGGGTACTACCAATTTTGGTATTCAGTACTCTTCTGGTGCCTCTCAGCTTATGGGATTCACTGACTCTGATTGGGYTGGTTCGGTTGATGATTGAAAGTCCACATCTGGCTTTGTCTATTGTCTTGGCTCCGCACCTATTACATGGTCTTGTAAAAATCAATCTRCAATTGCTTTATCCTCTACGGAAGCTGAGTATCGTGCTGMAGTTCTTGCAAGTCAGGAGGTTCTTTGGCTTCGACAACTCCTTACAGAGTTTGGCATTCAGCAGGATCATCCCACCACTCTTTGGTGTGATAATCAGAGTGCCATACATATCTCTCGCAACCCAGTGGAACATCAACGGACCAAACACATTGAGATCCACATGCACTTCATTCGCCAACTCATCCAGGATGGTGTTCTCAACCTCGATTATTTGCCTACTGAAGCGCAAGTTGCTGACATCTTCACTAAACCTTTGGCATCACCTCGCTTTCTACAGCTACGATTGATGCTTGGGGTCAAAGAAGTTGTCTCTGGGGGGTTACCTTAAGACCTCCTATTTGCTGTTGTTTTTTTTTCTCTCTTTAGGGGAGGAGTTTTTTTTCCTACGGGTTTTCTCCTTTTCTCCACTTATGAGAGTTTGTATTGGATACATTAGTTTGTATTTTACTTCCCTAAGTTGCACTTATGGGGGGGTGTTGATGTATAAGTTTACTTAGGATAGGTAGGCCATGTCATCCTTTTTTTCGTTGTTTATGGATAATCACCATGTGCTTCTAGATAATCACCATGTGCTTCTTTGACTTATCCCAACCACCTACTTGTCTCATTACTTCATGAGAGAGTTATCCATCTACCTTCATCTACCTTCATCAATGATGTCTCCTCTCAGCCTATTATAAATAGAGGAGCTCTTCAATGTAATAAGCAAGCAGATCTAATAGATCATTCTCTTATGTGTAGAAGGTTGTTGGTTTTACAATTGTTCCTTGTGCCTGTGATATTGTGTTTTTCTCAATATCTACAATTTTTTTCAAATATTAAAGATTTAATTTTTTTTGTTGTTGTTGTTGCAAATATTAGAATATTAAAAATGTTATTTTTATAGGAAAAATATTGATGTATTTATATATAAAGATATTTTTATCCAGATATTTGCAAATATTAGAATCATAAAAATCAATAATAAATTTAAAGATATGACATTGAAAACATTTAGATGGTTAACAATGTAAGATGGTTAACATTGGAGAGATCATTTATATTAGGGGCTAGGTGGTCTCAAGGAGTAATTTGAAAATCTTAACTGTTATTAGTAGTAAAATGGAAATTCAAACTTGAATACTGTTTAGACCATTGTTGTGCATTTTCCTAAAAATTCAACTTAAATTAAAAAATTGAATAAATCTTAATTGTCATTAATAACAAAATGGAAATTCAAACTTGAATACTGTTTAAACCATTGTTGTGCATTTTCGTAAAAATCAAAGTAAATTAAAAAATCTGAATATAAACATAATATGTTAAGTAGTTTCTTTTTGTTGTGCATTTTCCTAAAAATAAAAGTAAATTAAAAAATCTGTTTTAAACGTAGTTTCTTTTTTGAATTTAAACAGTTATAAAAATATGGTAAGAACTTTAACTTATCTCTACACAAGATAAGATAAGTTGGTAAGTGGAAAAATTCAATAGAAATTTTGTTTTTTAAATTATTCACTTTGACCCTTGATTTTATATGATTATGGAATTACTCTGCAAGTATTTTGGGACATCCTACTTCCAAGATATCTATGCAAAATAAATATTATGAGGCTATTATACAAGCATTTTGGGACATCCTGCTTCCAGGATATTTATGCTTTTGTAGTGTATGTCTTATAGTTTTTCATCATATATGTATTGTACATAGGAGCAAGATCCCAGTTTACAAAATCTCTATATTACACATAGGAGCAAAATCCCAGACATAATCTCTCTATTGCACATAGAAGCAGGATCCCAATAAAATTAGAAGAGAAAACAGTTTGTCACTTCCAATTAACCATGATTTTATATTAAATAAAGATTATGGAGTTACTGTGCAAGTATTTTGGGACATCCTGCTTTCAAGATATCTATGCAAAATAAATATTATGAAGCTACATTTTAGGACATCTTGCTTCCATGATAAATATTATAGGGCTACTGTACAAGCATTTTGAGACATCCTGCTTTTGCACTCTATGTTTTATAATTTTTCATCATATATGTATTTCACATAGTAAAAAGATCCCAGTTTACAAAATTTCTTTATTGCACATAGGAGAACATGAACCATAGCCAATTAATTTCACCATCAACCACCAACACCATTTACGTAGTAGTCTTACTCCATGTAAGCTAATAATTACTTTTGTGTTATCAAATCTTGGTAACGTAAAGGGTAACTAGATAAATTATTCTTAGTGCGTAGTCGAAACCCAAGGACACTCATTGGTCTGACCATTTGGCTCTCTTTGGAGATAAGTGTTTGGTCCGACTGTTTGGTTCTCTTTGAAAACGACCAATTTTTCCTTTGAGCAGCCTCATTGGACAACACAAACCCATGTAAGGAGATAGAGGCCAAGGTTAACGCAAAGGAAATCGAATATTTTGATACATATTCCATTATGTTTACTTTTAGTATTTTTTATATGAATTTTAATCCCATTTTATTATTTTATTTTTTTAATTATATTGATTAAATTGTATATTTAAATAGAGCAGTTTTAATTTTGTCATAACTTTTTGTTTTTATTTTTAGAATTTAATAATATATAAAAGTTAGTTTCTCTATTTATGGGAAACTTTTATAGAATTTTTGGATAATTTAGGTTTATTTGGAATTCAATAATCTAAAAAGTTAGTTTCTCTATTCATCGGAGATTTTTATAGATTTTTTTATAATTTAGGTTATTTGGAATTGAAACAAAATTTTAAAGAATAATGCTTCATCATATATAAAGTTTTGAATCGTAGTAAAACTCTATTAGTATCCAAATTTATACAAATTCCTAATAGATATGAAAATTAAAAAAGGATCATTTTACTATAATTTTCTACACTTTTTAGATTTATGTTCCAATTTTAATATATTTTAATTGTTTTTCTTTATCATTTAAATAGTTATTATTATTATCATTAGAAAATAAATTACTTGTGGTAGAGAGAGAG
>ML780147.1:135378-147403 GCA_009831015.1 Picea engelmannii | reverse complement strand
GGATTTTGCTATTTTTAGCTGATTTGTAAATTAATCCCGGATTAAGGGATTAGGGTTTTGGTATCTACGGAATACCTAAAAACATTGTATATATATTGTATGGCGAATGGTGAAATTCGATATAATGAATAAGAAAGGTTTTCTCGGTTGAGGGTTTCCGGTAAAGATCTCTGTGTATTATGTGTATGAGCCATTGATTAATTTCTGTATTGCTTAAGGATATATATGCATTGCTTTACTTCGCAGGTTTAAAACTTACATTACACATATTCAAAATTCGGTATTCATGTTTGGACCAACTAATCTTAATGAGGTTTATGTTCAAGTGACATACATTGAAGCAGGGAAAACAGGTGTTGGTGTATCAGGGGAATCGTCTTCAAGGAATATTGACAAAAGGAAGTGGCATGGAAAAAAGGCAAATGCAGTGACGAGAAAGGAAGAGAGGCCCTCTTGCAAGAATTGCAAGAAAGAGGGGCATGATGAGGACCGTTGTTGGAAATTGCATCCCGAGAAGAGACCAAATTCGTTCAAAGAGAAGAAAGGGAGGTAAACAATTGTAGCAACAACATGACCCACATACTTGGGATCAAATTCAGGGGATGAATCAAAGGTCTCATTGGTTGGTATGACAGGTAAAATTGGTGAAGGAATTGATTGTATAAGTAACTTGTTTCATATAAGGGTTATCATCCGACACACTAAGTTTGATACATTAATCGATAGTGGATCTCAATCTAACTTAATTTCAGAGAAATTGGTTAAGCAATTGGGTTTAAAAACACAAATACATTATGAGCCCTACACACTTAAATGGATAAGCAACCATCATCAAATGCACATAACAAAGAAGTGCACATTAAAATTTGCAATTCCATCCAAGTATGTGGACGAGGTAACATGTGATGTGGTGCCACTAAGTGAATGTGGAATGGTCTTAGGTAGTCCTTACTTGTATGATCGTAAAGCAATCTTCTACAAGGCAAAGAATCAATATCACTTAATCAAAGCAGGTCAAGAATATGTGGTTCATTCTCATCATTTAAAGGCAAATAAAACTCTTCAAACTATGGAACAATTAAGAAAGGCAGTTCAAGCAAGCAAAAAACCTACAATTGTTTCAAATCAAGTAGTCAATCTTAAGCAAGAACAAGAAATGATTGTCGAATGGAAAATCAATCACATTTTTCGTAAAGATAAGATCATGTCATGCAAATATTACAAACATATCATCTCATTTGCAGTCATATTTTTGATGTTATCATTAGTAATGTTGTCTACATGGATGATAGTGGATTCAGGAAGATGTGACAAGGTTCAAATGGCTACCAATATGTGGTTGGCTGTCATGATTGTGTTACAGTTGATCTTGATGAGACAGGTGCATAGGACAGAGTTCAAAGACAGGGAATAAGTCAGGTGTCCTTTTCAAAGCTTGATGACTGGTCAGTAACCATTTGGGGACCAAAAGGTCCTTTAGTGGGGAGGTGTGATCTAGAATCAAATCCAGGAGCTTTATGGGGCTCACAAAGGCCTAAAAATCAAAATTCTCAGAATGGATTCAAAATGGACGTGTGCATATACCTCATTGATACGAACTCAACACAACTTGAATGAGCTCAAACAGATGCCATATTCTCAGGTTATGGCGATCTGTTCATTTTTCCAAACAGGAAAAAAAATGATGACTGTACAGTCCATCTAGTGCCACATGGAAACTGACTGTGGAAAGCACAGTCAATGCTGATGTGGAATATTCTCGAGGTGACATGTGGTGGGGTTACTGGGCATATGGACACTAACGTGGGTGGACAGGTGGACTAATCCGGGAGTGACACATGTCACCCTTGTAGTGGTGACACATGACTCATCCGTATAGATGATGTGGCAGGTCTAGTGGAAGAGTGACATCGCGGGGCCATGCATGGTAGAGCTAGTCCAGTCGGTGCATGAAATGTGGCATTGAAATTTGATGAATGGGGAGGTGCCACGTGGCCCAGAAATGGGCTGCCACGTGGAACCCATTGGTTGGTCCTAGTTTTCATTGTAAAATTGTTGGAGCCTCTAGGATTCGACCTCGTGACCTCTATACAAACGAAGGGCTTAGAAAAGTTGGGCTAGCCAACCCACCAGAGGGTGGAACTTAACTATATGATGGCACTGAATATATTAAAGTTTAGGTGTGATGTGTGATGACGAATTAAGGGCTAAGGATTATCCCAAGCCCTAATGAAAAACCTTCCATGCAACATTTCCTATGAGTCCAGACCCCTAAACTTTGGCATGGGGAATTTAAACTTGGCATGGAACCAACCTCTGGTTCTGGTTACTACTCCATAAGACCGGTGCATATGTGGTTAACGATGGATAAAGGTTTATCCTGGTCGGTCAGGGTAGCCCGCCAACCAGGGGCTTAACCCTAGGCTATACAGACTAGAGCGTGTGTGGAGGAATAGGGGATCATCCCTGGACACATGGTATTCTAGCATATGACCAGGTGTCAAGACAGTTAGGGGGGCAACGCTTTAAGGACTAGTGCCTGGCGACATGGAGGCACTCAATGTGACTAGGGGATAACGCAAAAGGGGTTGCTCCCTAATTATATACAAAAGTGGGTTTTTGCACTATTTGTTAGTGATTCTCAACAATTTTCTCAACAAAATTGGGGGATTTTGCCCATTCTTTGGAGATATTGGGCCCTTTTTTAGGCCAGATCTTAGGGGAAAGTTGGGAAATGGTTACCAACTTCAGATATACATAAACCAGGCCTTCTTGAGGCCATGGATGAGATTCAAAGTAGGTTTATGATGAATATTTTGCAAGCCAAATCCATTTTCATGTAGGGAAGTTTTGAGGAGCACACCTTTGTGGGCCATTTCGGGGACCTCCGGTCATCCAATTTGAGTGTCGTTTCTTCTATTGGGTTCTTGAGATCTGGTAGAACAAGACCAGATCAGTTTTGTAACCTTTTGGCACTGTTGTGATGTACTTATTGAGATTGACCTAAGTGAAGGGATTGACCTAATTTCTAGATAGACTAGTGCTCCCTAGCCTAGCACATCTCCTGGTACTCTCAGTAAGAAAAAATGTCAAGTTTGGGTTTTTGGTCAAATCTAGGGTTGACCCAGTGAGGGAAACCATGACTTACTCTATGAAGTCAGAAAACAAGTTAGATGGGGCTTCTAACTTTATAGCATGGAAGACAAGGATTGATCTCATCATTTCCAAGAATAAAGTGTTGGATATCGTGAAAGGAAAGATCGTGGAACCAAAGTTTGAAGAAGGAAAAGAGAAGGAAACACAAAATGTTGTAGTTATGGAGAAGTTCAAAGACAGTGACATCAATTCCATGAGTATCATAGTGGAGTCTATAAAATATGACTTGATACCCTACATCTCCCATCTTGACTCATCTAAGAATATGTATGATTCCCTAACAAACCTCTTCTCAGTCAAAAACATTGGACAAGTAATGACTCTGAAGAATGAGTTATGTGACATGAAGATGAATAATGATGACACCATAACTTCATACTTTGTGAGGATATCTCAGTTAAGAGATCAACTACAAGTTAATGAAGAGATCATCTCAGAGAAGAAAATGGTAAATATAGTACTCAATAGTCTTCCCAAGACATGGGATGCATTTTCTGCAAGTATGAACACAAGGAAGAAGTATCCTACATTCGAAGAACTTTGGATTTGATGTGCACAAGAAGAATCAAGGATTAGTGCAAAAGAGAAACCTAAAAAGAAATATGATGATCAAGCCTTCACAACAATATTCAATAATTTTGGGAACAAAAGGAATTTTGGTTCAAGGAAGAATCCAAATCAAGAGAAAGATATGCCAGAAATACAATGATTCAACTGTCAAAAGTATGGTCACTACAAGAATCATTGTCCTGAGCTGAAGAAAAGGAAGGAGACACACGAAGCATCAAATGTCGAAGAAAATAAACCTTAAAGAAGATTAAGCAGGATGAAACCAACTTCTTCTTCTAAGATAAGGTAAGCAACACTCTTCATAGTTCTTAATACATACTATGTTTTATGTACATATCTTGCATATTTATTTCTTAGAAGATAACATGTTCAAAGAGAAGCTATACTTATGGAAGAACAACAATATAAGGATTGCTACAAGTTAGACAATACACATGAAAGGATGAAGTACATCAACAACCCCTGGTAACAATTCATGTGGAAGTTATTATCAGAATCAATCTTGAAGGAACCTAGAAGAAGTAAAGACAGAAAGAAGTCAACAATCAATAGGAAATTGGAAAAAGATTTGTGATACTTTGCAGAAGGAAATAAGGATGCAAACGAAAGCGTGGACTCTCCTATATGGAGGGAGCCGATTATATTATCAAAAGAAGAACATCCATTCATGCATGAAGCAAGGATTAGGAGGGAGCTAATCCTAAATTATATGATCCATTGAAGATGATGAAGTATCTATCCATGGTAGAAACCATGCAAAGAAACACATGTTCAGTGTGAATTCAGAAGAAGTCTTCTTCGAAAAGAAGCCTTAAAGTAATCCCTGGTTGTCCATACACATCCATGATCCTATGATGAAATAAAGAAGTTGGAATATTCAGAGCATGGAATCTATAGAAAACTCCATGAACTCAAGAGCTAAAGAGAAACATGAGGAAGAACATGAAGATTTCAAGAAAGAAAGAAAAGATAGAACAACTAGTCGATGTATCAAGAATCACAAGACTACCAGCCTGATACGAACTCACTAAAAGCAATCAAGGAGAGGAACTGAAATTTGTGATGAAGAATAGTGTATGGAAGATTTATGAATGAAAGCATTGCAACATCCAGAACTAGAGGTTCTCTCGGATGGAGGGAGAAGACTGTGATGATTTCTTGTAAACCAGACATACCTTTACATGAACGAGTATATTGTCCACAATATCCATAGGTTGGAGTTTACATGTAGAGAAATCTCAAAGGCTTTGAGGTATACCAGAAAGAGACCCCTGTATGTAGATGGAAGAAGATCTTGTATGGATTAAAACAATTTGGTGCAGAGCCTTCAATACACAGTAGAAGCGTGGTGAAAATATTTCTATAACAGAGATATTGTATCAAAATGGTTACTTAGAAATCCAGAATGATGGATTTCTAATCCATGACAAACTCTCACAGATATGTTCCAGTTTGAGTCCTGCCATGATGTTATGAGCTAGAAGGAAACAAAAGATGAATACAACAATGATATACTACATTGATCATAGCTATATGAAGCCTTCAGAGAAAACCAGTGTGACCAAAGTAGATTGAGATCAAGCATTGCACTCTCTGTGATGAAGTTTAGAAAAGAGAAATTGGTTCTCCAATATATATCTCCACAAATGAGCAGATAAGCAAACATTTTGGTGAAGGCTCTGTCCAAGATGAAAAAGGTTGTGTACTCAAGCTGGAGGTCGTGGAGATGACTTCCTTATTGAAAAAGAAAGATATGACTCCTAGGTTGGGAGGGAGCACTGATGTGTTATTGATTTGGACAACCATTTTTCATGTTCGAAAAATGGTCCAGGATGATCAATTCCTTTCCAGTTTGGAAAGTGGTTTGAGATTTTCGACGGACATGCATTTTCCAATTCAAAAAATGGTTCAGATCGAATGGTCATTTTCGTAATGAAAATGGTTCGATGGATTGTTGATGTACCATAGATAGCAATTCCCCTTGTGATTAACAAAGGGAATGGTCTAGGACAATCTCTCTTCTTGACAGTCAATCTTAGTAGTGGTCAAGAAGACTAGTTCACCTCGCCGGACAATCATTCTTTCGAAGCTCACAATTGTGAGCAGTTTCGAAGAATGGTCCGTTTTGGAGGTTGGTGCAGGACAGTCATTTCCTTTGGAAATGGTCTGGACAGTCATTCCCTAGGGTAGATTCATTCTCTCTAGGATGCGCTTTGTTTAGTGTAAGAGGAATGGTCCAGGTTCAACAATCAGGGACAAGCATTCCCTAGGGAATATTCATTCTCTCCAGGTTGCACTTTGTTTAGTTCCGGAGGAATGGCCCAGATAGGGAATGGTCCAAGCTCAGAAATTGGGATAGTTATTCTTCCTTGCTTAAGAAGAATAGTCCAGATAGCTCATCATTGATGTTTTTCCTTATGAGGGCAGATGCTCTTCCATATCTCACAAATGTGAGTGGAAGAATGGCCCAGATGACTCAGTTTATATTATAACAATGTTTTTTGTGCAGGTTAATATCAGAGGATATGATTGTTATGGAGACTGTATGTCTCCGGATAGTAGATGTATACTACTATGGTGGATGTGTTCCATTGATTGTGACTATATGTCACTGATCAAGTCTCTGTGTGCTACTTGGTGTGGTAGTGTACCACTGGATAGTGGTTGTGTACTACTATGGATAGACACAATTGTGTTCTATTGAATGACATTGTTATGATTGCCTTGAAGACTATCGATAGTGATGAAAAATGTTTAATCAGCTAGATGGATGATTAATGGACAGAGATTTCTGAGACGGAAAATGGTCCAGGACATTTATTCTTCCAAGACATATGTCCAGATTAGAAGAATGGTTCTTGTGTCACTCTGTAGAGTGAGTGACTTATCCAACATCATGTCTGATTACTTAGATGGAGTATGGTTTCGAGAGATGATGCAACTGATGACATTGATAGTGATGATGGTGCTCATGATCTAGTCATGATACAGTCTATACAACTATGTTGATGCTACTGGGTTAATGGTATGTTTGTGCTCAATACCATTACCTTCAATACCTCCCTAGCTAGGAGGGAGTGTTGATATTATGGTAGCTGCAGGAGGTATTTACCTCCATGTGTAAGCCTAACGAGAATAGAATATTCCGAGAAGCAAGAAGAAACCCTAATTAGTTGGTGAATAACCCTAGAAGACAAGTCGACTCAAGAGGATAACTTGTATTAGGTTATTAGCCTCCAAGAGAAGAAGTCGACTAAAGGAAATATTATATACTAAGTAAATAGGCACCCAGAATGAGAAGTCGGCCCAGGAAGTTTGCCAGATTTAGTATGAATACAAGAGGCCAATATTCATTTTGGCAGGCATTCTCAGAACTGCAGAAGCAACACTTGTGCACACTGTAGTTGCAGCTAGCAGATTTCGGTTTTGTCTTGGACTATCTCTTGGTTATGGTTTGGACTCTCAGACCAGTTCTTGCTTGGTGCGCTATCCTTGGAGAAAGGTGTGCCACCCTTTGTTTGGCTATCTAGCCTAGGGTTTGCTTCCAGAATGATTCTCTGTCAAGGTTAAGGTGCTCAGGGGTGGCTTCAGCCTATGGTTGGGTGACAATAGTGATAATGATTAAACGAGCACATCCATCATATTCGAACAGTTATGAGATAGTGTTTAGGGGTTGAGGAGTTGGGTTTATAGGGATTAGGGGTAAAATATATTAAAGGGGTTGAGGTATATAGAGATCAAAGGATTTAATTTAGGTGTCTTTTAAGGCTTTTGAGGATTATGGTTTCTGAGGATAACTGATTAGGGGTTCAAGGGGTTAGTGGGTATAATTTTTATATGGAAAATGGGTGAGGTGTTAAATTATATATTTAGGGGTAAGAGGATTACAAGCATTAAAGGTTTCAAGAATGATATGGATCAAAAGTTAGTGGTTTGGATTTGGAGGGTTTTATGAATTAGAGGTAATTTATCTTTAGGGTTTATTGATTAGTTGTTAGGGTTTCTAATGGTCGGTGGTTAGGAATTATGAGGATAAGTATTAGAGATAATTAATGTTAACGGATAAAAAGGTTGCAAGTATCAAGGGTTAGGAGTTAAACTTAAAGTTTGGGGATTATAAGGGTTAGAATTAGGTTTTATGGGTTGCATGGGTTAGAGGTTATAGAGATATGGGATTTAAGGGGTTATGCACTTGGTTATAAATGATTGATATTAAAGACTAAATGGATCAAATTTTGGGGTGATAAGTGCTTAGGTTTATAATGGTTAGCTTATAAGAAATATGTGTAAGGAGTTATTATGGTTTTGGGTTATAAGGGTTAGGTGATAGGGGTGATAGAGGTTTATAGAAGTTTATGCATACATACATTAATGTATATAGATAAAATGTTATGCTTAATTGAGTTTTAACAACAATAAATTATAGTTAGTATAAGGGTTAGTGATTAGATGTATTTGGATATATATGAATGGAAAGATTGATAAATAGCATAATGGTTAATGATTAAATGTGTTTGGATACATAGGAATGGAAAGGGTGATAAGGTTTATGGGTTATAAATGTTACAAAATTAAGAGTGATAGGAGTTAATAATTATAAAAGTATAATTTTAAGACTTATGTCTCTACTACTTGTCTATGTAATAAAATGAAATTAAATTAACACTAGTATACTTTAAATCTTACACTACTACATCAAAATACCAAGCTATAAAAAAAATTGTTTCCACACCGTTCTTGAAAATATTATTTTAATAACTTTGTTCAAAATGTTTTTTTAACACGTTTTTTTTCAAAATGTTCTTTTAATTTTCCACATCATCAAGATTGTGGTAACACCTAAGTGATCCTTAACTTAGATTTAGAAAGGATACTACTAATTGGTTATTAATGACCAATATTGTCGTAACACCTAAGTGATGCTTAACTTATATTTAGAAAAGATACTAAGTAATAGGTTGTTGATTACCAAAATTGGGGTAACACCTAAGGGATGCTTAACTTAGATTTAGAAAGGCTACTACTTAATTGGTTGTCGATGACCAAGATTATGGTAACACTTGTTGATGACCAAGATTGTGGTAACACTTTAGTGATGCTTAACTTAGAATTAGAAAGGCTAGTACGTAATTGGTTGTTGATGATCAAATTGGAAAAACTCTAAACGAACCCACCAAGAACGTGTCATGTTTCAATTATCATATCATAAGGTGGCACGGTGCTGCAAGGGACTTGGCCAGAAACTTGTTTGAATTTTTGTGGTTTCTTCTGTACATATGTCTTCATCCGTCATTACATATGCCTTCATCCTTACTCTAGTGATAATCTCATATCGGAGGGATCAAAAGATTGTAGAGTTGTCTAAGTCTAAAGACTATAGGATCGAAATCAATAAATATACAATTTGTTGAAGACTATATATAGAAATTATGTAATTCAGTGTTGCGATTTTATTTTTATTTAATATAGAATTCAAAATTAAAATTTAATTATATATATATATATATATATAATTTTTCTATTTATCAACTTTTTCTTTCAGATGCATATCATATTTTTATATAAGTTTAATTTATTAGAAAAACTAATAAGTTTCAATTTAT
The DNA here is from genome assembly GCA_009831015.1 of Picea engelmannii. Lineage (NCBI taxonomy): Eukaryota > Viridiplantae > Streptophyta > Pinopsida > Pinales > Pinaceae > Picea > Picea engelmannii. The sequence continues at coordinate 138,074 of ML780147.1, read as the reverse complement.
ATATATTTTTTTATTTTTTTGAGTAAATACAAAAACTAAAATATCATATGATTTAAAACATAATCATGGTTGTATTAAACTTCTACTTTTCTACTGATAACTGTTAATATTTTCAAATGGTTATTTGGAATCAATCACCTCACCCCATTTTCCTACTAGATTTTTAAATTACCCACCTCTCATTTTCATTTCATATGTCAGATTTTTAAATTACCCACTTCCCACTTTCATTTCATATATTAGGAATAATTAAATTATCAATTGCATATGTTTTCATTGATTTTTAACTTTTTTTTTTGGTTAAAAATGTGATTTACATTTAAAGATTGAAAAGTGAAATTTCATATTTAATATATAATTTAACACTAATTACATTTATTTTTTCCATAATATTAATTATAATTAAATACCAAAATTAAACAACAATGATATACTCTATCTTATATTATCTAATTAGTGGTGATTTTAGAGTTATAACAAAATTTAATTTAAATCAAGCACTAAGATTTTGATCTACAAATCTATTTTTAGTTTTTTATTTTTATTTTTCTCATAATATTAATTATAATTAAATACCAAAATTAAACAACAATGATATATTCTATCTTATATTATCTAACCAATAGTGATTTTAGAGTTACATAAAAATTGAATTTAAATCAAACACTAAGATTTTGATCTACAAGTTACAAAAAGAATTAATTCAATTTAAATCAAGCATTAAGATTTTGATATAGGAAAAAAAGTCACATTTATTGATCTACAAGTTAAGAAAAATATTAATTAAATTTAAATCAAGCACTAAGATTTTGATATAGAAAAAAAGTCAAAGATTTTGATATAGGAAAAAAGTGGCATGATTAAATGTGACGAAGGACTTCTCATTTAATCACCATTTTGCAGATTTTTTTAAAAATTAAAGCAAAACAATATCCTTTTAAAATGAAGTTAATGACAACAAAATTATGGATAAAAAAATATTAAAATTAATTTAGGGTTATAAATAGTAAAAAAACAATAATTTAATTTTGAGATAGAATAATATTAAAGTAATTATAAAATATATAAAATGTGGAGAACTAGGTATATGTGTTTTATGAATAAATATAGGAAATATATATCTTGATTATCATGGTACTTACTCTAGCACTCTATACATGACGGAGGCCCACTATATATCTTGATATGAAAATGATATGAAAAACAACAATAATAATAAGCTTTAGAAAGAAAATTTAAAACAAAAAAACAAATAAGAAATGAGAAGATGAAATGTGTAAAAAACTTGAAACAAAAAAAAGAAAAAGAAATGAGAAGATGAAATGTATAAAAACTTAAAACAAAAGAAGATATACTAAATGTCAAGATGAAACATGTGTAAATACTTACTTGGAGAGAAGGGTGATAATTAAATACCAAGTATATTATTGAATCAACGTGAGTGAGAATAATTTCATCCTACCCATTTAGCATTATTTTCCATTTCATTCTTTGTCATGTAATTAACATAATAAAATTAAGATAAAAAAAGTAAAAGATTAAAACAAATTTGTATCCATTAATATTATACAACACAAACAACTTTATAATATTATTATTAATCAGCATAATAAAATTAAGATAAAAAAATAAAAGATTAAAAAAAAATCTTATACATTAATAATATACAACACAAACAACTTTATAATATTACTATTAATTTTACTATGAGAAAGGACTACACCTATTGGAAATGGGCATATTTAATCATCTTCTAACTATAAATTCCAATAGTATGGTTATCAATTGAATATGCTGACATATTTTTGGTGATCCTTCCAAATCAATGAATAAAATTTCATGTTCATAACTTTCTTACATTTTTTAGAATGTCAACATATTTACTTTTTAACATTTACTTAATATGATTCAAAAATTAGACCATCTAATTGTCCCTTTCAAATAATTAGCAAACTTAATTCTAACCTTTTTCATATTCATTTTTTTACTGCATTAGAAATTTTACAAGCATAAAACCTTTAGATATTCACCACTATACACCACTATATTCAAACTGATAAAAATATATATACTTATTTTCAAATTTTCAAATCCCTACTATACAGAAAGAAGTAGACTTTATACTAATCTATTGCTTTCTCTATTTGTTCAAATTCCCCAAATATATTTTGTTACAGCACTCTCTATATTTTATATTTTAGAGAAACAAATTATTGATAAAATCCTTTAATTATTTTATCAATCATCATATTGTAAATCTTCTCCATTAGAAAATTTACAACAATATGATGATTGATCAAATAATTTATGTTGTATTTGATCCATAATTTTAAGCGTATCATATATTTTATTTGATCCATAATTTTAAGCGTATCATATATTTTATTGATCCACGAACATGAGTAATCTCTTTGGTATTCTCTGGATTTGTTCATGCTCCTAGTCTCCACGACTATTTTCCACAACCTATGCAAAAATAATAAAATAAATAAAGTGGTGTCTATTGTAGATTTACTTTGGGAAATAAAAATAAATCAACCAATCAACGATGTACACAAATCTGTTTGTTTGATTTATTTATTTGTATCAAAATCGATTCAATTATGATTTTGAGTTTAATCCGTTTTGGACAGGTCACAAGAGAAAAGAGTGGTCTGCATTGACAAGTAGTTAGTCATTTTAAGATTTTTATGGTT
>ML780147.1:112224-128631 GCA_009831015.1 Picea engelmannii | reverse complement strand
AATTTTCATGTTATCAAAACATTTAAGTGAAGAACATGGTATAACAACACCTTAATAATAATTTAGTAAATTGTATCATTATATTTAAATTCAAGTTTAATAAAATGTTTAATTATGTTAATAATTAGCTTTATAATTCTTTCAAAGATTTTTTCAAATTAGTTTTAAGAAACTTGCTTAATGTAAATAGACAAATTGGAGTACAGTCCATGTTGCTTCTAAGAGTAAATGTAAGTAGATAAATTGGATTACAATCCATGTTTCTATTTTATATAGTAGAATATAATAGGTATTAGTCACCAAGGCTTCTTTTTAGGTATTTAAATTAGCCTTTGGAAATTCTTATACCTCAATGCTAAGTTATGAATTGGTTTATCTATGGAAAATTTTAAATTACAATGTGTTAATAGTTCGTGCTCTTCGGGCAGAAAAACCTCTTCATTGTATAGGAACATCTTACTTTAAGAAACACGTTTACATGTTAATTTTACTTTAAGAAACACATTTACATGTTAATTTTTCATAAATGAAGTAATGAAAGAACCAAGTCTAGCATTACTTCTTGACATCTCTTGATATTAAAATATTCAATATTTTCTCAAGTTTAGAGAACATATCCCATTTACTGTTGAGCTTCCAGCTAAATCATCATGCATGCAAACGTGTCAATTGGCTTCCAATTGACGTCCATTCCCATTCATGTCTTTCACCTTGCAATTATCCAAAAGTCTTCTCCTCTCCCTCGCCTATTGCAACAAGAATCACATTGTTCATTCCTTCAAGCGCTCTCCTTTCTTATTTCCTTACCCCTACAAAGGGAGGTCGAGTTATCCCACCTGAGGAAAGCATATCCCTATGAAGCATATCCCTATCTCTTATCACTTCCAGAGAAAATACAAGAACCTTGGTTCTAGATGATAAGCTTGCTGCTACGCATGATGATCCATTCGTGGATAAAATGACCTTCAAGGAATTTCAACCTACTACAGAAGTTGCAACTGAAGAAAGCCACTCTGCAAAAACTGAGGTCTCAATGACATAATCCACTCATACTCTGATCAATTGAAGTTGAGCACTAGTGGCGGTGGCTATAAAGGTTGCATAGTTCAACATGAATATATCATATATCAGTGAGTTTCAGTCGATATTGTTATTGTCTCCATTTATAAAATGTTCTAATCAATTATATCCATTGATACTGAAATTGCTATGACAGTGTATTCACTATCGTGTCTAACTATTTTAAAATATGAAATGCCTAATTATTTCTGATACTGAAATTGCTATGACAATGTATTCACTATCGTGTCTAACTATTTTAAAATATGCCTTAAATAAAATCATGGTGAAAAATCGATACCCTCTTCTTTGCATAGATGATTTACTTGATCAATTGAAGAATGTTGTCTATTTCACTAAGTTGGATTTGCACAATGGATATTATCAAATCATAGTCGTAGAACATGATGCATGGAAAACTGCCTTTAAAACCAAACAATGATTGTTTGAGTGGTTAGTTATGTTGTTTGGGATTTGTAATGCTCCGACAAATTTCATGCATGTGATGAATGATGTATTCAGGCCTTTCATAGATGACTTTGTGATTGTATATTTAGGCGAAATTATTGTCTTTAGCAGGACTTTGGGTGAGCATCTGAGGCATGTAAAGCAAGTATTGGATACTTTGCAAAGGGAAAAGCTATATGTAAAATTTTCTAAATGTGAATTTGGCAAGACTGCACTTGTGTACTTAGGTCATATTGTAGGAGGATGACAATTGAAAATTGACCCTTCCAAAATTGATGTAATTGTAAATTAGCTTGAGCCAAAAAGTGTAACCAAAGTTCGAAGCTTCTTAGGTGAAGTCCAGTATTGGAGGAGATTCATTCCCAACTTCTCCTTCATAGGAGCTCCTCTGCATGCCTTAACCAATGTGAAGAACACTTTTCAGTGGGAAGGAAAGCAACAAAAAACTTTCGACACTTTGAAGGGGATGATCAGTACTGCACCAGTATTAGCACTGTCAAATCTCCAATAGCCTTTTGAGATCGAGACGGATGCCAGTGGATACACCATGGGTGCAGTATTGATGCAATATCGTAAGCCTATCTGTTACCACTCTGAAAATTTTAACCAAGTTTTTGTTAACTATCCTACATATGATAAAGAGTTGTATGCATTAATCCTGAGCGTAAATAAATGGAAGCACTACTTGTTTGGGAAGGAAAGAATCATACATACAGATCACCAACCCTTACAGTATCTTCAAGAATAGACCAAATTGCAACAATATCGACACTACAGGTGGATGGGTTTTCTACAGCAATTTCACTTGGTAATCAAGTACAAAAAGGGTACAAGTAACAAGGTAGTTGATATGCTTTCTAGACCTCCTATTGTTGCTTCTATTGTTTTTAAGAATGCTTCTTTATCTCATGATAGCTATATAGAACAATATTCCATCGATGAATATTTTAAAGAAGTATATGTGAAGCTAACTGATGCAGGAGCATCGTACGCAGCTAGCCAAGCAGCATAAAGGTGGAAGACAACTGGAAAAGCACCAACGCACATTTTGAAATGTTTTGAAAAATTAATGAGGGGATATTAATGTAGTAGCTAGGGGAAGCGTACTTACATTTATATCTAGATGTTGTAAATAGATCTTGAGCATTGCTCTCATCTGTCGAATGTAGAGGCATTTATGCGTAATGAATGCAAGTAGGTAGATTTAATTTAATACATTAGATAGTTTACAACCATAGGAGGGAAAACAGATATAGACACCCTCACCCTTGTATTATTGTAACTTTATGATCATTCAGAATTCATAAGCTGGAGAGCTGAAGTAGAGAACTATAGAGAAGAACCCATGTATAGGAGCACTTGAGTTAATATATGAAATTTGACTCAATTTCATGGTGTTATGATGCTTACTGTTTACATTTGTTAAATGGTGTGTTTACAGTTGTTTTATTTTCTCTGTTATGCATTTGTTTCAATGATGCGTTGGTTGTATGATTTCATGTTGAGTGTATGAAGTCTGATAGAGGAGAAGAATGAGTTTCAATTGTTTCTCTTCCTAAGAATTCCTGTAAGGAGTGTAGCGAACATCCGCAAGGTGTGCGCTAACGAGGATCTAAGTTTTATCTCAGAAAGCTCAAGAGAGATATCGTTGTTCTCATAACCAGTAGAAGTGCAGGTGAGGCACAGAGTCGTGCAAGGTGTGCCCAGGCTGGTTGAAACTTTAGAACTTATCAACTAAGAGGAAGGTTGAAGGACCATTGTTGCAAAGAGTGCATAGGGTCGAAGACTTAAATAACTAGAGGTTATTTGAAAGTTGTCGCAAGGAGTGCGAGCAGGGATCCCTTTTGGGAAGCTTGATTTACAATTGAAAGCTCAGGAAGGATACCACCTTTGAAGTGTTCAAAAGGAGATGGAGATCGACATCGTCTCATAGAAGTCAAGTTCATGAGGGATAACACCGATTCGTTTGGGCAGAAGTCATCGAGGAGTGCATCTGGTGGTCAGAATTCTCCGTGGAGAATTGGCGAAACCGCGAGGACTATAAGATCCAGAGGAGCTGTAAGGTGGTTAGGAGTTGGACGAACCCACCACCCTGATATCAAGAATCAACATGGACCATTGATCATGTTCAGTTTGAGCCATTGGATAATTTTGGGAATTCGAGATTCATAAGTTTGGAGTGCAGGGAAAAATCCTTGGTCACTCTAATTCCCGAATCGCGAAAGGGATTATCAAACGTGGAATTTTGGAATTTCATCATTTCAGGGTCCGACATTCCGGCAATTCCGATGACAAGCACCTGGGGCACTGTGCGTTGAAAACCAAGAAGTTGCGAAACAAGACATGTCTTTGGAGTGGAATTTCGACATTTCGGTATTTCAGGGTCCAGGAAGTAGAGGAGGCTGTAATTTTGTAATCAAGAGTTTCAAACTCCTTGTACGTGGAATCCTGAAAAGGTCTCTATTTCGGAATTCAAAAATTGGTGCGACAAGTAATTTGGGGTCGAGAGTTTTGAACTCTCGGTACACGGAATCCCGAAAGGCCCTCGATCTCGCCAAAGGAGAAATTTCAGAATTCGGGGAATCATAAGGGAAGAGGAATGATTGTTGGTTGTTCGCTCAAGACCCAAAAATCCGAAATTAGTGGGCAACAGGTGGTATGTGCTCGTCGCATTGGAGCGATCAACGTTCTTTGACAATTTACCAAGAGCTGTGGAAATACACCAGGACTCTCCAACTCTTGAAACCCGAAGTCCTTTGTGGCTTAAATAAATGGTTTGATTAACCCTTGGAGTGGTTTTAGTGAATATCCTACGTGGATCTCGGCCCGAGTGTCGGGGGGGGGGGGTCTGCACCAGTTGTGGTATCAGAGCTTGATTTTGTCTGTATATTTCAGGCAGAGGGAGCTAGAGGAAAAGGAGTAGTTTGATATGCACCAATTGTGGTATTAGAGCACAAAACAAATTCTTTTCTTTTTGTAGCAGAGAGAAAATAGGAGAATTTTACAGCCATGTCGTCGAGAAGAAGAGATAGGCCAATGCCTGATCTAGCAGTGGAAAGAGAAATGCGTGAGTTATGTACCAAACTGGATTCTATGGAGACATCACAGAGGCACACAGTTGACATTGGGGATATCAAATAAGTTGAAAGTGAAAATGAAGTTGGAAACGAAGGAGAAGAAGTTGCAGTCGAAGATGCTACAGACAAATGCCTATTCAGGGTTATTGCAAGGATAGGTGCCAGAGAAAAAATGGACATTCCCATGTATGAGGGAAACTTAGATGTTAAATAAATTATAGACTGGATTAGAGCTCTAGACAAATACTTCAACTATGAGGATGTCGAGGAAGATAAGAAAGTCAAACATGTCGTTACTAGACTTAAAGGGCATGCAACACTGTGGTGGGATGAACTGCAGGCTAATAGACTCTACAAGGGTAAGCAGAAAATCAAAAGCTGGGATAGAATGGTTGCAAAGATGAAAAACAAATTTATACCCAGGGATTATCAAAACACTATGTTTTGGAGGATGTAGAATTTGAGATAGAAGCTGATGTCAGTGAAGGAATACACTGAAGAATTCTACAGGATAAACATCAAAGCAGGTCATCGAGAAAGCGATGATGAAAAAGTTTTCAGGTACATGAATGGTCTGCGATATGACATTCAAGATGAGATGGGCATGATGACCATTCAAAATGTGGAAGATGCTTATTAGATAGCTCTGAAAGCTGAAGAGAAGCTGAGACAGAAGCAAGGTCAAAGAGGCTGAGGTAGAAGTCAAGCCAGAGGCAAAACAATTGCCCAAGACAGAATTCAGAAACCTAAAGAAAAGGGGAAGAAACCTCAACTTGAGAGAGGAGGAAACTCACAGGGAAGGTAGTATGCTAATAGAAATACTTTTCCTCGAGCTAGAGGAAGAGGAAGAGGCAGAGGAGGTGAAGTGAAATGCTTTGTCTGTGGAAAAATTGGACATAAATCCTATGTGTGTCCAGATAAGAAGAAAGATGGTGGTGAAACTCACATTGCCAAAGCTCAAGGATGGAATGTTGAGGTAGAAGATGCTGAGGGTGAAAGATCCTTAATGATGAGGAAATTTCTCTTGAAACCGGAGAAGGAGGTAGAGAACCCAGACCAAAGAAACAGTCTATTTCAAACTGCTTGCAAAACTAAGGATAGAGTATGCAAGGTCATAGTGGACGATGGTAGCACAAACAATCTCGTATCTACAGAGATGGTAGAAAAGCTAGAGCTGGAGACTGTTGTACATCCAAGCCCATACAGAGTTTCGTGGCTACAAAAAGGACATCAGGTAAATGTCACTAAACAATGTTTAGTTGAATTTAAAATAGGAGGATATAAAGATGGGATATTATGTGATGTCATTCCCATGGATGTTTTCCATCTATTTTTGGGTAGACTGTGGCAATATGACAGAAACGTAGTTCTTGATGGGAGAAAGAACACGTACACCCTGGAGAAAAACGATAGAACTCACATGTTGTTGTCGATTAAGGATAAAGAGGTGAAAACATAAATGAGCAACACTGTACTTCTCATGAGTGAGAAGGAAATTCTTGATGAGGTTAAGAAGAAGGAAAACACAAAATTTATTGTGGTCAGGAAGCCCAAAATTGTTTTGACCAGTACGAGAATAGATGATTTACCAGAAGAAATCCAGGAGTTGTTGGGAGAGTTTGTTGATATAGTAGTGGACAAACTACCTTGTTCGTTGCCACCTATCAGGATTATAAGTCATCATATCGATCTTATACCTGGAGCTAGTTTACCGAACAAAGAAACATATCGGTTGATGCCACAGGAAAATGAAGAAGTTAAGAGACAGGTCCAGGACTTAATGGACAAAGAATTGATTCGAGAAAGCTTGAGTCCATGCATTGTTCCGACAGTGCTCATCCCAAAGAAATATGGAGGCTGGGGAATGTGTACAGACTCAAGGGAAATCAATAAGATTACCATCAGATACTGATTTCCATTACCAAGGATGGACGACTTGATAGATTGCTTGAGTTGAGCAAGATTTTTTTCAAAGATTGATTTGAAAAGCGGGTATCATAAAATTCGAATGAGAGAAGGTGATGAATGGAAGACAACATTCAAGACAAATGAGGGGTTGTATGAATGGCTTGTCATGCCATTTGGCTTAACGAATGCGCCCAGTACTTTCATGAGGTTGATGAACAAAGTCCTGAAGGATTTCATAGGGAAATTCGTCATTGTATATCTTGACGATATATTAATTTTCAGCAAGACAGAAGCAGAACACTTAAAGCATCTAGTTGCATTAATGAGGAGATTATAGCAAGAGAAATTGTTGATTAATATGAAGAAATCGTCATTTATGAGGACATAACTCATTTATTTGGGTTTTGTTATCTCTGCAAATGATCTGAAAATGGATCCGGAAAAGATAAATGTGATTAAGAATTGGCCATCGCCGAAGAGTGTATTTGAAGTTTGAAGCTTCCATGGTTTGGCTAGCTTCTACAGGAAATTCATCTGAAACTTCAATGGAATTAGTGCACCGATGATGTATATGGTGAAGAAATGACACAAATCTTTTCACTGGATAGAGGAAGCAAAGAAGAGCTTCAATCTGCTGAAGAAGAAGATCACTGAGCAACCAGTTCTGGTTTTGTTGGATTTCAACAAGACATTCCAGGTCAGGTGCGACACTAGTGGATTTGCAATTGGAGTGGTCTTGAGCCAAGACAATAGGTCGATCGCATATTTTAGTGAAAAACTGAATGAAGCGAAGATTAAGTACTCCACATATGACAAAGAATTATATGCAGTCATACAAGCACTGAAGAAATGGAGACACTATTTGGTTCCCAAGGAGTTTGTTTTGTACAACGATAATCACGCTTTGCAATTCGTGACTCGACAAGATAAGTTGAACCAAAAACATGCTAAATGGGTTGAATACATGCAACATTTTACTTTTGTGATTAAGAATATTTTTGGGACTCTTAACAAAGTTGTTGATGCTTTGAGTATTAAATGTTTTCTTATGCAGGAATTCAGAATCAAGACTTTGGATTTTGATAACCTCAAAGAAATGTACAAGGATGATCCAGACTTCAAGGAGGCATATGAGGCATCTGAGAATCCAATTCTCAGGGATAGAATCCAATGGACTGAATACATGATCCAGGATGGATTATTGTTTAGGGGAAATCAGCTATGTATTCCAAAAATGCTCAATGAGGGAGAATTTGTTGAAGGAAAAACACAGTGGAGGATTGGTCGGACACTTCAGTCATGATAAAACATTCTCAAAGTTGAATGGATCATATTTTTGGCTAGGGATGAGGACAGATGTCAAGAAATTTGTGGACAGGTCTAGAATTTGTCAGCACACAAAAGGAAAAAGGCAGAACACAGGGTTATACCAACCATTACCCATACCTGAAAGGCCATGGGATGTAGTGAGCATGGATTTTTTGTTGGGACTTCCAAGGACACAAAGAGGATACGATTCAATCTTTGTGGTATTCGACACATTTTCAAAAATGGCACATTTCATACCATGCCAAAAAAGCAGTGACGCAACTCATATTGCGAACCTGTTTTTCAAGGAAGTCGTTTGACTTGACGGCTTGCCAAAAAGTATCGTGTCTGATCGAGATACCAAGTTTGTGGGGCATTTCTGGAGGACCTTATGGAAGAATTTGGGGACAAGTTTGTCTTTTAGCTCAGCGTATCATCCTCAGACATATGGACAGATAGAGGTCGTAAACAGGAGCTTGATAGATTTTTTAAGGAGGTTAGTGATTGAACACCATAGTCAATGGGATCACATTCTGCCACAAGCGAAATTCACTCATAGCAATTCACTCAATAGAAGCACAGGGCAGATTCCATTCCAGATTGTATATGGAATGCAGCCAAGGGGATTTTTTAAATTGAAAGATTCAGAACAAAATGAATTTAGGAGTGCTAGTGCAGAGGACTTTGCAGAAGGAATGAAGGATCTTCACAACCGAATTAAGGAACGATTACATAGTTCAAGTCAAGAATACAAGTGGAGAGCAGATCAACACAAGCCAGAACTTCAATTTGAAATTGGTGATCTAATTCTTGTGCATCTGAGGAAGGAGAGGTTCCCAAGGGGAATGTATAACAAGATGAAGATGAAAAAGATTGAACCGTGCAAGGTCATAAGGAAATTTGGGGCAAACACATATGAGATTGAATTACCCGATAGGGTCAGAATCTCATCGATATTCAATGTTGCGGATTTCAATGTTGTGGATTTCTACCCTTACAGAGCTAAAGAAGTAGGACCAAAGGAGGAACAGAAAAAGGTTCAATGGAGAAAACAAATGCTTGTAGATGTAGAGCCACAAACGGAAAGAATAATTGACAAAAGGGTTAGCAAAAAGACCAGGAGAAACGATTATTTTAAATACTTTGTCAAATGGAAGGGACATCCAGTTGAAGATGCCAGCTGGGAAGATGAAGAAGAAATTCATAGGCATAGATAGACCATGCAAGAGATCATGAATAGAAGTTCATGAAAAATTTCAAGCAAGGGAGTATGATGCGGGAGCATCGTACGCAGCCAGCCAAGCAACATAAAGGCGAAAGACAGCTAGAAAAGCACCAACGCACATTTTGAAATGTTTTGAAAAATTAATGAGCGGATATTAATGTAATAGCTAGTGGAATTGTACTTACATTTATATCTATATGTTGTAAACTGATCTTGAGAGTTTCTCTCATCTGTCAAATGTAGAGGCATTTATGCATAATGAATGCAAGTAGGTAGATTTAATTTAATAAATTAGACAGTTTAGAAGCGTAGGGGGGAAAATGGATATAGACACCCTCACCCTTGTATCATTGTAACTTTATGATCATTGAGAATTCATAAGCTGGAGAGCTGAAGTAGAGAGTTGTAGAGAAGAACCCGTGTACAGGAGCACTTGAGTTAATATATGAACTTTGACTCAATTTCATGGTGTTATGATGCTTACTATTTAAATTTGTTAAGTGGTATGTTTACAGTTGTTTTATTTTCTCTGTTATGCATTTGTTTCAATGTTGCATCGAGTGTATTATTTCATGTTGAGTGTATGAAGTCTGAGAGAGGAGAAGAATGAGTTTCAATTGTTTCTCTTCCTGAGAATTCCTGCAAGGAGTGCAGTGAACGTTTGCAAGGTGTGCATTGACGAGGATCTGAGTTTTATCTCAGAAAGCTCACGAGAGATATCATTGTTCTCATAACCAGTAGAAGTGCAGGTGAGGCACAGAGCCGTGCAAGGTGTGCACAGGCTGGTTGAAACTTTAGAACTTATCAACTAAGAGGAAGGCTGAAGGACCACTGTTGCAAAGAGTGCACAGGGTCAAAGAATCAAATAACTAGAGGTTATTTGAAAGTTGCCACAAGGAGTGCGAGTAGGGATCACTTTTGGGAATCTTGAGTTACAATTGAAAGCTCAGGAAGGATACCACCTTTGAAGTGTTCAAAAGGAGACGGAGATCAAAATTGTCTCATAGAATTCTAGTTCAAGAGGGAGAACACTGAGTCGTTTGGGCAGAAGTCATCGAGGAGTGCATCTAGTGGTCAGAATTCTCTGTGGAGAACTCACGAAATCGCGAGGACTATAAGATCCAGAGGAGTTGTAAGGTGGTTAGGAGTTGGATGAACCCACCACCCTGATATCAATAATCAACAAGGACTATTGATCGTGGTCAGTTTGAACCGTCAGATCATTTCGAGAATTCAGGATTCATAAGTTTGGAGTGCAGGCCAAAATCCTTGGTCACTCTAATTCCCGAATCGCGAAAGGGATTATCAGGTGTGGAATTTCAGCATTTTAGCATTTCTGGGTCTGGCATTCTGGCAATTTCGATGACAAGGAGTCGGGGCACTGTGTGTTGAAAACCCCGAAGTCACGAAACACGACATGTCTTTGGAGTGGAATTTCATAATTTTGGCATTTCGGGGTCCGGGAAGTAGAGGAGGCTATGATTTTGGAATCTAGAGTTTCAAACTCCTGGTACGCAGAATCCTGAAAAGGTCGTTATTTCAGAATTTGGAAATTGGTGCGACAAGTGATTTGGGGTCAAGAGTTTCAAACTCCTGGTACGCGGAATCCCGAGAGGTCATCGATCTTGCCAAAGGAGAAATTTCAAAATTCGGGGAATGATAAGGTAAGAGGAACGATTGTTGGTTGTTTTCTCAAGACCCAAAGAGCCAAAATTAGTGGGCAACATGTGGTATGTGCTCGTCGCGTTGGAGCGGTCAACCTTCATTGACAATTCACATTTTGGTATTTTCCAAGAACCGTGGAAATACATCAGGACTCTCCAACTCCTGAAACTTGAAGTCTTTTGTGGCTTAAACAAAGGGTTTGATTAACCCTTGGACTGGTTTTAGTGAAGATCCTATGTGGATCTCGGCCCGAGTGTCGGGGGGGTCTGCGCCAGTAGTGGTATTAGAGCCTGATTTTGTCTGTATATTTCAGATAGAGGGAGCTAGAGGAAAAGGAGTAGTCTGATATGCACCAGTTGTGGTATCAGAGCACAAAAAAAATTCTTTTCTTTCTGTAGTAGAGAGAAAAGAGGATAATTTTACAGCCATGCCGTCGAGAAGAAGAGATAGGCCAATGCCTGATCCAATAGTGGAAAGAGAAATGCATGAGTTATGTGCTAGACTTGATGCTATGGAGACAACACAGAGGCGCACAGTTGACGTTGGGGATATCAATGAAGCTGAAAGTGAAAATGAAGCTGGAAACAAAGGAGAAGAAGTTGCAGTCGAAGATGTTGTAGACGAACGCCTATTCAGGGCTATTACAAGGATAGGTGCCAAAGAAAAAATGAACATTCCCATGTATGAGGGAAACTTAGATGTTGAAAAATTTCTAGACTAGATTAGAGCTCTAGACAAATACTTCGACTATGAGGATGTCAAGGAAGATAAGAAAGTCAAACATGTCGTTACTAGAATTAAAGGGAATGCATCACTGAGGTGGGATGAACTGGAGGCTAACAGACGCTGCAAGGGAAAGAAGAAAATCAAAAGCTGGGATAGAATGGTTGCAAAGATGAAAGCCAAATTTATACCCAGGGATTATAAAATCACTCTATTTCGGAGGATGTATAATTTGAGACAAAAGATGATGTCAGTGCAGGAATACAATGAAGAATTCTACAAGATAAACATCAGAGAAGGTCATCAGGAAAGAGATGATGAAAAAGTTGCCAAGTACATGAATGGTATGAGATATGACATTTAAGATGAGATGGGCATGATGACCATTCAAAATGTGGAAGATGCTTATCATATAGTTCTGAAAGCTGAAGAGAAGCTGAGCTGGAAGCAAGGTCAAAGAGGCCGAGGTAGAAGTCAAGCTAGAGGAAAAAAAATTTCCCAAGACATAATTCAGAAACCTAAAGAAGAGGGGAAGAAACCTCAACCTCGGAGAGGAGGAAGCTCACAGAGAAGGCAATATGCTGATATAAATACTTTTCCTCGAGCCAGAGGAAGAGGAAGAGGCAGAGGCGGTGAAGTGAAATGCTTTGTCTGTGGAAAAATCGGACATAAATCCTATGAGTGTCCAGATAAGAAGAAACATCTTGGTGAAACTCACATTGCCGAAGCTCAAGGACAGAATGTTGAGGCAGAAGATACTAAGGGTGGAAGATCCTTAATGATGAGGAAAGTTCTCTTGAAACCAGAGAAGGAGGCAGAGAACCTAGACCAAAGAAACAGTCTATTTCAGACTGCTTGCAAAGCTAAGGATAGAGTATGCAAGGTCATAGTGGATAGTGGTAGCATAGACAATCTCGTATCTACAGAGATGGTAGAAAAGATGGAGCAGGAGACTGTTGTACATCCAAGCCCATACAGAGTTTTATGGTTAAAAAAAGGACATCAGGTAAATGTCACTAAACAATGTTTAGTTGAATTTAAAATAGGAGGATATAAAGATGAGATATTATGTGACACCATTCCCATGGATGTTTTTGATCTATTGTTGGGTAGACCATGGAAATATGACATAAACATAGTTCATGATGGGAGGAAGAACACGTACACCCTGGAGAAAAATAGTAGAACTCACATGTTGCTGCCGATTAAGGATAAAGAGGTGAAAAAAGAAATGAGAAACATTGTATTTCTCATGAGTGGGAAGGAACTTCTTGATGAGGTTAAGAAGAAGGAAAACACAAAATTTATTATGGTCAGGAAGTCCAAAATTGTTTTGACTAGTACGAGAATAGATGATTTACCAGAATAAATCCAGGCATTGCTGGGAGAGTTTGTTGATATAGTAGTGGACGAACTACCTTGTTCATTGCCACCTATCAGGAGTATAAGTCATCATATCGATCTTATACCTAGAGCTAATTTACCGAACAAAGCAGCATATCGGTTGACACCGCAGGAAAATGAAGAAGTTAAGAGACAGGTTCGGGACTTAATGGACAAAGGATTGATTCGAGAAAGCTTGAGTCCATGCGTTGTTCTGACAATGCTCAGCTCAAAGAAAGACAGAGGCTGGAGAATGTGTACAGACTCAAGTGCAATCAATAATATTACCATTAGATATAGATTTCCATTTCTAAGGATGGATGACTTGATGGATTGCTTGAGTGGAGAAAGATTTTTTTCAAAGATTGATTTGAAAAGCAGGTATCATCAAATTCAAATGAGAGAAGGTGATGAATGGAAGACAACATTCAAGACGAATGAGGGGTTGTATGAATGGCTTGTCATGCCATTTGTCTTAATGAATGCACCCAGTACTTTCATGAGGTTGATGAACAAAGTACTGAAGGATTTCATAGGGAAATTTGTCATTGTATATCTTGACGATATATTAATTTTCAGAAAGACAAAAGCAAAACACTTAAAGCATCTAGTTGCGGTAATGAGGAGATTACAGTAGGAGAAATTGTTGATTAATATGAAGAAATCATCATTTATGAGGACATAACTAATTTATTTGGGTTTTGTTATCTCTGCAAATGAACTGAAAATGGATTCGGAAAAGATAAATGTAATTAAGAATTGGCCATCGCTAAAGAGTGTATTTGAAGTTTGAGCTTCCATGGTTTGGCTAGCTTCTACAGGAAATTCATCCAAAAATTCAGTGGAATTAGCGCATCGATGATGGATACGGTGAAGAAATGAGACAAATCTTTTCACTCGACAGGGGAAGCAAAGAAGAGCTTCAATCTGCTGAAGAAGAAGATCACTCAGCAACCAGTTCTTGTTTTTCCAGATTTCAGCAAGACATTCCAAGTCAGGTGTGACGCGAGTGGATTTGCAATTGGAGCGGTCTTGAGCCAAGCTGACAGGTCGATCGCATATTTCAGTGAAAAACTTAATGAAGCGAAGATTAAGTACTCCACATATGGTAAAGAATTCTATGCAGTCATATAAGCACTGAAGAAATGGAGACACTATTTGGTTCCCAAGGAGTTTGTTTTGTACAACAATAATCACGCTTTGCAATTCGTGACTTGACAGGAGAAGTTGAACCAAAAACATGCTAAATGGGTTGAATACATGCAAAATTTTACTTTTGTGATGAAGCATATTTCTGGAACTGCTAACAAAGTTACGGATGCTTTGAGCAGGAAATGTTTGCTTATGCAGGAATTCAGAGTCAAGACTTTGGGTTTTGGTAACCTCAAAGAAATGTATAGGGATGATCCAGACTTCAAGGAGGCATATGAGGCATCTGAGAATCCAATTCTTAGGGATAGAAGCCAATGGACTGAATACATGATCCATGATGGATTATTGTTTAGGGGAAATCAACTATGTATTCCAAAATGCTCCATGATTGAGAATTTGTTGAAGGAAAAATACAATGGAGGATTGGCCGGACACTTCTGTCATGATAAAACGTTCTCAAAGTTGAATGGCTCATTTTTTTGGCTAGGGATGAGAAAAAATGTCAAGAAATTTGTGGACAGGTGCAAAATTTGTCAGCACACAAAAGGAAAAAGGTAGAACACAGGGTTATACCAACCATTACCCATACCTGAAGGTTCGTGGGACGCAGTGAGCATGGATTTTGTATTGGGACTGCCAAGGACACAGAGAGGATATGATTCAATATTTGTGGTAGTCAACAAATTTTTAAAAATGGCACATTTCATACCATGCTAGAAAACTAGTGACACAACTCATATTGCGAACCTATTTTTCAAGGAAGTCGTTAGACTTCACGACTTGCCAAAAAGTATCGTGTCTGATCGAGATACCAAGTTTGTGGGAAATTTCTGGAGGACCTTATGGAAGAAGTTGGGGACAAGTTTGTCTTTTAGCTCAGCATATCATCCTCAAATGGATGGACAGACATAGGTCATAACAGGAGCTTGGGAGATTTGTTAAGGAGCTTAGTTACTAAACACCACAGTAAATGCGATCACATTCTGCCATAGGCGGAATTCACTCATAACGATTCACTCAATAGAAGCACAGGGTAGAGTCCATTCCAGATTTTATATGGAATGTAGCCAAGGGGAGTTTCTGAATTGAAAGATTTGGAACAAAATGATTTCAGGAGTGCTAGTGCAAAGGACTTTGCAGAAGGAATGAAGGAGCTTCACAGCCAAATTAAGGAACGATTGCAGAGTTAAATTCAAGAGTACAAGTGGAGAGCATATCAACATAGGCGAGAACTTCAATTTGAAGTTGGTGATATGATTCTTGCGCATCTGAGGAAGGAGAGGTTCCCAAGGGGAACGTATAACAAGATGAAGATGAAAAAGATTGGATCATGCAAGGTCATAAGGAAATTTGGGGCAAACACATATGATATTGAATTACTCGATGGGGTCAGAATCTCACCGATATTCAATGTTGTGGATTTGTACCCTTACAGAGTTGAAGAAGTAGGAGTAGAGGAGGGACAGAAAGAGGTTCAATGGACAAAACAAATGCATGTAGCTACAGAGCCACATATGGAAATCATAATTGACAAAAGGGTTAGTAAAAAGACTAGGAGAAAAGAGTATTTTGAATACTTGGTCAAATGGAAGGGACATCCAGTTGAAGAAGCCAGTTGGGAAGATGAAGCAGTAATTCATAGGCATGGAGAGACCGTGCAAGAGCTTATGAATAGGATTTCATGAAAATTTTCAAGCAAGGGAGTATGATGCAGGAGCATCATACACAGCAAGCCAAGAAACATAAAGGCGGGAGACAGCTGGAAAAGAACCAACGCACATTTTGACATGCTTTGAAAAATTAATGAGTGGATATTAATGTAATAGCTAGGGGAAGCGTACTTACATTTATATCTAGATGTTGTAAATAGATATTGAGCGTTACTCTCATATTTCAAATGTAGAGGCATTTATGCATAATGAATGCAAGTAGGTAGATTTAATTTAATAGATTAGATAGTTTAGAAGAGTAGGAGGGAAAACGGATATAAACACCCTCACCCTTGTATCATTGTAACTTTATGATCATTTCGAGGTCAAGGAAGTAGAGGAGGTTGTGATTTTGGAAACGAGAGTTTCAAACTCCTGGTACACAGAATCCTGAAAAGGTTGTTATTTCAGAATTCAAAATTTTGCATGACAAGTGATTTGGGGTCGAGAGTTTCAAACTCACGGTACATGGAATCTCGAAAGGCCGTCGATCTCGCCAAAGGAGAAATTTTGGAATTGGGGAATCATAAGGGAAGAGGAATGATTGTTGGTTGTTCTCTCAAGACTCAAGAAGCTGAAGTTAGTTGTGATCCGGATTATTTTTGGCACGAAATGAGAGCGGAGATATAATAAATAAATGCACAGAGATATCGCGTATATCCAGTAATATAACAGAAATATATCAGAGATGCAACCATAAACACAGAGATACAGTAATACACGATTTCTA
>ML780147.1:95254-106232 GCA_009831015.1 Picea engelmannii | reverse complement strand
TTGGGTTTTGTTATCTTTGCAAATGAATTGAAAATGGATCCGGAAAAGATAAATGTGATTAAGTATTGGCCATCGTCGAAGAGTGTATTTGAAGTTCGGAGCTTCCATGGTTTGGCTAGCTTCTACAAGAAATTCATCCAAAAATTTAGTTGAATTCGCGCACCAATGATGGATACGGTAAAGAAACGAGACAAATCTTTTCACTAGACAGAGGAAGCAGAGAAGAGATTCAATCTGCTGAAGAAGAAGATCACTGAGCAACCAGTTCTGGTCTTGCAGGATTTCAGCAAGACATTCCAGGTTAGGTGTGACACGAGTGGATTTCCAATTGGAGCGGTCTTGAGCCAAGACGATAGGCCAATCACATATTTCAGTGAAAAACTGAATGAAGTGAAGATTAAGTACTCCACATATGAAAAATAATTCTATGTAGTCATACAAGCACTGAAGAAATGGAGACACTATTTGGTTCCCAAGGAATTTGTTTTGTACAACGATAATCATGCTTTGCAATTCGTGACTTGACAGAAGAAGTTGAATGAAAAACATGCTAAATGGGTTGAATACATGCAAAATTTTACTTTTGTGATTAATCATATTTCTGGAACTGTTGACAAAGTTGTTGAGGCTTTGAGCAGGAAATGTTTGCTTATGCAGGAATTCAGAGTAAAGACTTTGTGTCTTGATAACCTCAAAGAAATGTACAGGGATGATCCAGACTTCAAGGAGGCATATGAGAAATCTGAGAATCCGATTCTCAGGGATAGAAGCCAATGGATTGAATACATGATCTAGGATGGATTATTGTTCAGGGGAAATCAACTATGTATTCCAAAATTCTCCATGAGGGAGAATATGCTGAAGGAAAAACACAGTGGAGGATTGGTCGGACACTTCGTTCATGATAAAACGTTCTCAAAGTTGAATGGCTCATATTTTTGGCTAGGGATGAGGACAGATGTCAAGCAATTTGTGGACAAGTGCAGAATTTGTCAACATGTAAAAGGAAAAAGGCATAACACAGGGTTATACCAACCATTACCCATACCTGAAAGGCCATGGGACGCAGTGAGCATGGATTTTGTATTGGGACTGCCAAGGACACGGAGAGGATATGATTCAATATTTGTAGTATTGGACAGATTTTCAAAAATGGCACATTTCATACCATGCCAGAAAACCAGTGACGCAACTCATATTGCGAACCTATTTTTCAAGGAAGTCTTCAGACTTCACAACTTGCCAAAAAGTATCATGTCTGATCGAGATACCAAGTTTATGGGACATTTCTGGAGGACCTTATGGAAGAAGTTGGTGACAAATTTGTCTTTTAGCTCAGCATATCATTCTCAGATGGATGGACATACAGAGGTCGTAAACAAGAGCTTGGGAGATTTGTTAAGGAGCTTAGTGACTGAACACCACAGTCAATGGGATCACATTTTTCCACATGAGGAATTCACTCATAACGATTCATTCAATAGAATCACAGGGCAAAGTCCATTCCAAATTGTATATAGAATGCAGCCAAGGGGAGTTTTTGAATTGAAAGATTTGGAACAAAATGAATTCAACAGTGCTAGTGCAGAGGACTTTGCAGAAGGAATGAAGGAGCTTCAAAGCCGAATTAAGGAACGATTGCAGAGTTCAAGTCAATAATACAAGCAGAGAGAAGAACAACATAGGCGAGAACCTCAATTTGAAGTTGGTGATCTTATTCTTGCACATCTGAGGAAGGAGAGGTTCCCAAGGGGAATGTATAACAAGCTGAATATGAAAAGGATTGGACTGTGCAAGGTCATAAGGAAATTTGGGGCAAACACATATGAGATTGAATTACCCGATGGGATCAGAATCTCACTGATCTTCAATGTTGTTGATTTGTACCCTTACAAAGATGAAGAAGCGGGAGTAGAGGAGGAACAGAAAGAGGTTCAATGGACAAAACAAATTCCTATAGTTGTAGAGCCACAGATGGAAATCATAATTGACAAAAGGGTTAGCAAAAAGACCAGGAGAAAAGAGTATTTTGAATACTTGGTCAAATGGAAGGGACATCCAGTTGAAGATGCCAGTTGGGAAGATGGAGCAGCAATTCATAGGCATGGATAGACCATGCAAGAGTTCATGAACATGAGTTCATGAAAATTTTCAAGCAAGGGAGTATGATGCAGGAGCATCGTACGCAGCCATCCAAGTAGCATAAAGGTGGAAGACAACTGGAAAAGCACCAACACACATTTTGAAATGTTTTGAAAAATTAATGAGCAGATATTAATGTAATGTCTAGGGGAAGTGTACTTACATTTATATCTAGATGTTTTAAACAGATCTTGAGCATTGCTCTCATCTGTCGAATGTAGAGGCATTTATGCATAATAAATGCAAGTAGGTAGATTTGATTTAATAGATTAGACAGTTTAGAAGCGTAGCAGGGAAAACAGATATATACACCCTCAACCTTGTATCATTGTAACTTTATGATCATTTAGAATTAATAAGCTAGAGAGATGAAGCAGAGAGCTATAGAGAAGAATGCATGTACAGGAGCACTTGAGTTAATATATGAAATTTGACTCGATTTCATGGTGTTATGATGCTTACTGTTTACATTTGTTAAATGGTATGTTTACAGTTGTTTTATTTTCTCTGTTATGCATTTGTTTCAATGTTGTGTCAGGTGTATGATTTCATGTTGAGTGTATGAAGTCTGAGAGAGGAGAAGAATGAATTTCAATTGTTTCTCTTCCTGAGAATTCATACAAGGAGTGCAATGAATGTCCGCAAGGAGTGCGTTGACGAGGATCTGAGTTTTATCTCAGAAAGATCAGGAGAGATATCGTTGTTCTCATAACCAGTAGAAGTGCAGGTGAGGCACAGAGCCCTGCAAGGTGTGCACAGGCTGGTTGAAACTTTAGAACTTATCAACTAAGAGGAAGGTTGAAGGACCACTGTTGCAAAGAGTGCATAGGGTCGAGGACTCAAATAACCAGAGGTTATTTGAAAATTGTCGCAAGGAGTGTGAGCACGGATCCCTTTTGGGAAGCTTGAGTTACAAGTGAAAGCTCGGGAAGGATAACACCTTTGAAGTATTCAAAAGGAGACGAAGATCGAAATCGTCTCATAGAAGTCAAGTTCACTAGGGAGAACACCGAGTCATTTGGGCAGAAGTCATCAAGGAGTGCATCTGGTGGTCAGAATTCTTCGTGGAGAACTCGCGAAATCGTGAGGACCATAAGATCTAGAGGAGTTGTAAGGTGGTTAGGGGTTGGATGAACCCACCACCCTGATATCAAGAATCAATGTGGACTGTTGATCGTGGTCAGTTTGAGCCGTCAGATCATTTCGAGAATTCAAGATTCATAAGTTTGGAGTGCAGGCCAAAATCCGTGGTCACTCTAATTCCCGAATCGTGAAAGGGATTATCAGGTGTGGAATTTTTTCATTTCATAATTTCGCGGTCCGGCATTCTAAAAATTTCGATGACAAGGAGCCAGGGCACTATGCATTGAAAACACTGAAGTTGCGAAACACGACGTGTCTTTGGAGTGGCATTTCGACATTTTGACATTTCGGGGTCCGGGAAGTAGAGGAGGCTGTGATTTTGGCATCAAGAGTTTCAAACTCACGGTACGCGGAATCCCGAAAAGGTTGCTATTTCAGAATTCAGAAATTGGCGCGACAAGTGATTTGGGGTCGAGAGTTTCAAACTCCCGATACGCGGAATCCTGAAAGGCCATCAATCTCGCCAAAGGAGAAATTTTGGAATTTGGGGAATCATAAGGGAAGAGGAATTATTGTTGGTTGTTCGCTCAAGACCCGAAAAGCCGAAATTAGTGGGCAATATGTGGTATGTGCTTGTCACGTTGGACCAGTCAACCTTCGTTGACAATTCGCATTTCGACATTTGCCAAGAGCCGTGGAAATACATCGGGACTCTCCAACTCCCGAAACCTGAAGTTATTTGTGGCTTAAAAAAAGGGTTTGATTAACCCTTGGAGTGGTTTTAGTGAAGATCTTGCGCGGATCTCAGCCCGAGTGTCAGGGGGGTCTGCGCCAGTTGTGGTATCAGAGCCTGATTTTGTCTGTATATTTCAGGTAGAGGGAACAAGAGGAAAAGGAGTAGTCTAATACGTACCAGTTGTGGTATCAGAGCACGGAACAAATTATTTTCTTTCTATAGTAGAGAGAAAAGAGGAGAATTTTGCAGCCATGCTGCCGAGAAGAAGAGATAGGCCAATGCCTGATCCAACAATGGAAAGAGAAATGTGTGAGTTACGTGCCAGACTTGATGCTATGGATAAAACACAGAGGCACACAGTTGACGTTGGGGATATGAATGAATTTGAAAGTGAAAATGAAGCTAGAAATAGAGGAGAAGAAGTTGCAATCGAAGATGTTGTAGACGAACGCCTATTCAGGGTTGTTGCAAGGATAGGTGCTAGAGAAAAAATGAACATTCCCATGTATGAGGGAAACTTAGATGTTGAAGAACTTCTAGACTAGATTAGAGCTCTAGACAAATACTTTGACTATGAGGATGTCGAGGAAGATAAGAAAGTCAAAAATGTCATTACTAGACTTAAAGGGCATGCAACATTGTGGTGGGATGAACTGTAGGCTAACAGACGCTGCAAGGGCAAGTAGAAAATCAAAAGCTGGGATAGAATGGTTGCAAAGATGAAAGCCAAATTTATACCCAAGGATTATCAAATCGCTTTGTTTCAAAGGATGCAGAATTTGAGACAGAAGCTAATGTCAGTGAAGAAATACACTAAAGAATTCTATAGGATAAACATCAGAGCAGGTCATTGGGAAAGCGATGATGAAAAGGTTGCCAGGTACATGAATGGTCTGCGATATGAAATTCAAGATGAGATGGGAATGATTACCTTTCGAAATGTGGAATATGATTATCAGATAGCTTTGAAAGATGAAGAGAAGATGAGACAAAAGCAAGGTCAAAGAAGTCGAGGTAGAAGTCAAGCCAGAGGCAAAATAGTTTCCCAAGACAAAATTCAGAAACCTAAAGAAGAGGGGAAGAAACCTCAACCTTAGAGAGGAGGAAGCTCACAGGGAAGGCAATATGCTGATAGAAATACTTTTCCTCGAGCCAGAGGAAGAGGAAGAGGCAGAGGAGGTGAAGTGAAATGATTTTTCTATGGAAAAATCGGACATAAATCCTACGAGTGTCCAGATGAGAAGAAATATGGTGGTGAAACTCACATTTCCAAAGCTCAAGGACCTAATGTTGAGGAAGAAGATGTTGAGGGTGGAAGATCCTTAATGATGAGGAAAGTTCTCTTGAAACTGGAGAAGGAGGCAGAGAACCTAGACCAAAGAAACAGTCTGTTTTGGACTGCTTGCAAAACTAAGGATAGAGTATGCAAGGTCATAGTGGATAGTGATAGCACAGACAATCTTGTATCTGCAGAGATGGTAGAAGAGCTGGAGTTGGAGACTGTTTTACATCCAAGCCCATATAAAGTTTCGTGGCTACAAAAAGGACATCAGGTAAATGTCACTAAACAATGTTTAGTTGAATTTAAAATAGGAGGATATAAAGATGAGATATTATGTGACGTCATTCCCATGGATGTTTGTCATCTATTGCTGGGTAGACCATGGCAATATGACCGAAACATAGTTCATGATGGGAGAAAGAACACGTACACCCTGGAGAAAAATGGTAGAACTCACATGTTGCTGCTGATTAAGGATAAATAGGTGAAAACATAAATGAGAAACATTGTACTTCTCATGAGTGGGAAGGAACTTCTTGATGAGGTTAAGAAGAAAGAAAACACACAATTTATTGTGGTCAGGAAGCCCAAAATTGTTTTGACCAGTACGAGAATAGATGATTTACCAGAAGAAATCCAGGAGTTGCTCAGAGAGTTTGTTGATATAGTAGTGGATGAACTACCTTGTTCGTTGCTACCTATCAGGAGTACAAGTCATCATATTGATATTATACTTGGAGCCATTTTACCAAACAAAGAAGCATATCAGTTGACATTGTAGGAAAATGAAGAAGTTAAGAGACAAGTCCAGGACTTAATGGACAAAGAATTGATTTGAGAAAGCTTGAGTCCATGCATTGTTCCAACAGTGCTCAGCCCAAAGAAAGATGGAGGCTGGAGAATGTGTACAGACTCAAGGGAAATCAATAAGATTACCATCAGATACATATTTTCATTACCAAGGATGGACGACATGATGGATTTCTTGAGTGGAGCAAGATTTGTTTCAAAGATTGATTTGAAAAGTGAGTATCATCAAATTTGAATGAGAGAAGGTGATGAATGGAAGAAAGAATTCAAGACGCATGAGGGGTTGTATGAATGGCTTGTCATGCCATTTGGCTTAACGAATTTTCCCAATACTTTCATGAGGTTGATGAACGAAGTCCTGAAGGATTTCATAGGGAAATTCGTCATTGTATATCATGATGATATATTAATTTTCAGCAAGACAGAAGCAAAACACTTAAATCATCTAGTTGTAGTAATGAGGAGATTACAGTAGGAGAAATTGTTGATTAATATGAAGAAATCGTCATTTATGAGGACATAACTCATTTATTTGGGTTTTGTTATCTCTGCAAATGAACTGAAAATGGATCCGGAAAAGATAAATGTGATTAAGTATTGCCCATCGTCGAAGAGTGTATTTGAAGTTCGAAGCTTCCATGCTTTGGCTAGCTTCTATAGGAAATTCATCCAAAACTTCAGTGGAATTAGCACACCGATGATGGATACGGTGAAGAAATGACACAAATATTTTCACTGGATAGAGGAAGCAGAGAAGAGCTTCAATTTGCTGAAGAAGAAGATCACTAAGAAACTAGTTCTGGTTTTGCCAGATTTCAGCAAGACATTTCAGGTCAGGTGTGACGTGAGTGGATTTGCAATTGGAGTGGTCTTGAGCCAAGATGACAATACGATCGTATATTTTAGTGAAAAAATGAATGAAGCGAAGATTAAGTACTCCACATATAACAAAGAATTCTATGAAGTCATACAAGCACTAAAGAAATGGAGACACTATCTGGTTCCCAAGGAGTTTGTTTTGTACAGCAATAATCAAGCTTTGCAATTCATGACTCGACAAGAGAAGTTGAACCAAAAACATGCTAAATGGGTTGAATACATGAAAAATTTTACTTTTGTGACTAAGCATATTTCTGGAACTTCTAACAAAGTTGTTGATGCTTTGAGCAGGAAACGTTTGCTTATGCAGGAATTCAGAGTCAAGATTTTGGGTTTTGATAACCTCAAAGAAATGTATAGGGATGATCCAGACTTCAAGGAGGCATCTGAGAATAAAATTCTCAGGGATAGAAGCCAATGGACTGAATACATGATCCAGGATGGATTATTTTTTAGGGGAAATCAGCTATGTATTCCAAAATGCTCCATGAGGGAGAATTTGTTGAAGGAAAAACACAGTGGAGGATTGGTCGGACACTTCGGTCATGATAAAATGTTCTCAAAGTTGAATGGCTCATATTTTTGGCCAGGGATGAGGATAGATGTCAAGAAATTTATGGACAGGTGAAGAATTTGTCAGCACACAAAAGGAAAAAGGCAGAACACAGGGTTATACCAATCATTACCCATACTAGAAAGGTCGTAGGTCGCAGTGAGCATGGATTTTGTATTGGGAATGCCAAGGACACAAAGAGGATATGATTCAATATTTGTGGTAGTCGACAGATTTTCAAAAATGGAACATTTCATACCATGCCAGAAAACTAGTGACGCAACTCATATTGTGAACCTATTTTTCAAGGAAGTCATCAGACTTCATGTCTTGCCAAAGAGTATCATGTCTGATCGAGATACCAATTTTGTGGGACATTTTTTGAGGACCTTATGGAAGAAGTTGGGGACAAGTTTTTATTTTAGCTCAACGTATCATCCTCAGATGGATGGACAGATAGACGTCGTAAACAGGAGCTTGGGAGATTTGTTAAGGAGCTTAGTGACTGAACACCACAGTCAATGGGATCACATTCTACCACAGGTGGAATTCGTTCATAACGATTCACTCAATAGAAGCATAGGGAAGAGTCCATTCTAGATTGTATATGGAATGCAACCAAGGGGAGTTTCTGAATTGAAAGATTCAGAACAAAATGAATTCAGGAGTGCTAGTGCAGAGGACTTTGTAGAAGGAATGAAGGAGCTTCACAGCCGAATTAAGGAACGATTGCAGAGTTCAAGTCAAGAATACAAGAAGAGAGCATATCAACATAGGCTAGAACTTCAATTTGAAGTTGGTGACCTGATTCTTGTGCATCTGAGGAAGGAGAGGTTCCCAAGGGGAACGTATAACAAGATGAAGATGAAAAAGATTGGACCGTGCAAGGTCATAAGGAAATTTGGGGCAAACGCATATGAGATTGAATTACCTGATGGGGTCGAAATCTCACCGATATTCAATGTTGCAGATTTATACCCTTACAGAGCTGAAGAAGCAGGAGCAGAGGAGGAACAGAAAGAGGTTCAATGGAAAAAAAAAATGCCTATAGCTATAGAGCCATAGATGGAAAGCATAATTGACCAAAGGGTTAGCAAAAAGACCAGGAGAAAAGAGTATTTTGAATAATTGGTCAAATGGAAGGGACATTCAGTTGAAGATGCCAATTGGGAAGATGAAGCATCAATTCATAGGCATGGACACACTGTGCAAGAGCTCATGAACAGGAGTTCATGAAAATTTTCAAGCAAGGGAGTATGATGCAGGAGCATCGTACACAGCCAGCCAAGCAGCATAAAGGCGGAAGACAACTGGAAAAGCACCAGCGCACATTTTGAAATGTTTTGAAAAATTAATGAGTGGATATTAATGTAATAGCTAGGGGAAGCGTACTTACATTTATATCTAGATGTTGTAAACAGATCTTGAGCGTTTCTCTCATCTGTCGAATGTAGAGGCATTTATGCATAATGAATGCAAGTAGGTAGATTTAATTTAATAGATTAAACAATTTGAAGTGTAGGAGAGAAAATGGATATAGACACCCTCACCCTTGTATCATTGTAACTTTATGATCATTTAGAATTCATAAGTTGGAGAGTTCAAGCAGAGAGTTGTAGAGAAGAACCCATGTACAGGAGCACTTGAGTTAATATATGAACTTTGACTCAGTTTCATGGTGTTATGATGCTTATTGTTTGCATTTGTTAAATTGTATGTTTACAGTTGTTTTATTTTCTTTGTTATGAATTTGTTTCAATGCTGCTTCGGGTGTATGATTTCATGTTGAGTGTATGAAGTCTGAGAGAGGAGAATAATGAGTTTAAATTGTTTCTCTTCCTGAGAATTCCTGCAAGGAGTGCAGTGAATGTCCGCAAGGTGTGCGTTGACGAGGATCTGAGTTTTATCTCAGAAAGCTCAGGAGAGATATCGTTGTTCTCATAAACAATAGAAGTGTAGGTGAGGCACAGAGCCATGTAAGGTGTGTGCAGGCTGGTTGAAACTTTAGAACTTATCAACTAAGAGGAAGGTTGAAGGACCACTGTTGCAAAGAGTGCACATGATCGAAGACTCAAATTACTAGTGGTTATTTGAAAGTTGCTACAAGGAGTGGGAGCAGGGATTCCTTTTGGGAAGCTTGAGTTACAAGTGAAAGCTTAGGAAGGATAACACCTTTGAAGTGTTCAAAAGGAGATGGAGATTGAAATTGTCTCATAGAAGTCAAGTTCAGGAGGGAGAACACTGAGTCGTTTGGGCAGAAGTCATCGAGGAGTGCATCTGGTGGTCAGAATTCTCCATGGAGAACTTGCGAAATCGCAAGGACCGTAAGATCCAAAGGAATTGTAAGGTGGTTAGGAGTTGGACGAACCCACCACCCTGATATCAAGAATCAACATGGATTTTTTATCGTGGTCAGTTTGAGCCATCAGATCATTTCGGGAATTCGGAATTCATAAGTTTGGAGTGCAGGCTAAAATCCTTGGTCACTCTAATTCCCGAATCGCGAAAGGGATTATCACGTGTGGATTTTTGGCATTTCAGCATTTTGGGGTATGGCATTCCGACAATTTCGATGACAAGGAGTCGGGGAACTGTGCATTGAAAACCCTGAAGTCGCCAAACATGACATGTCTTTGGAGTGGAATTTCGATATTTCGGCATTTCAGGGTCTGGGAGGTAGAGGAGTCTGTGATTTTGGAATCGAGAGTTTCAAACTCCTGGTATGCGGAATTCCAAAAAGGTCGATATTTCAGAATTCGGAAATTGGCATGACAAGTGATTTGGGGTCGAGAGTTTCGAGCTCCCGGTATGCGGAATCCTGAAAGGCCGTCGTTATTGCCAAAGGAGAAATTTCAGAATTCAAGGAATCATAAGGGAAGAGGAATGATTGTTGGTTGTTTGCTCAAGACCCGAAAAGCGAAAATTAGGGGGAAACAGGTGGTATGTGCTCGTTGCTTTGGTGTGGTCAACCTTCATTGACAATTCGCATTTCAGCATTTGCCAAGAGATGTGGAAATACATCGGGACTCTCCAACTCCTGAAACCCAAAGTCCTTTGTGGCTTAAACAAAGGGTTTGATTAACCCTTGCAGTGGTTTTAGTGAAGATCCTGCGTGGATCTCGGCCTGAGTGTTGGGGGGGGGTCTGCACCTCTAACCCTTGGTGCACATGTAGATAACTATTGTATGTAGGGAAAGGTACTCTACCATCTTGGAAATCTATATATTCCTACAAGTGAACGAGTCCATGTAATACGAGAAGCTCATACTTCTCTTGTGTCAGGGCATTTTGGGGTAGGAAAAACTATGGCTCATTTGCAGAGGTTTTGTTACTGGCCTCAAATGAAAGCAGTTGTAACTAAATATGTAAAGGTGTGTGTGATGTGTTCTACTTGTAAGCCCACTAATAGAAAATTGGGGCTATACTCACCACCTCCTTTTCCATCCCATCCATGGGAAAGTGTATCTATGGATTTTGTAGGGGGTTTACCAATG
>ML780147.1:74744-88991 GCA_009831015.1 Picea engelmannii | reverse complement strand
CTCTCGTATCCCTAGTAAAATTGAGAACATATATATCGGTGCAAATTACTTGCCTGAATAAATTAAGATCTACATTGATCTCTTCAAATAATTATGAGATGTATTTGCTTGGTCATATGAATAGATGTTAGGGATCAACCTCAGCATTGTTGAGCATGATATTAAAACCTATCTGAATGCTAAATCTATTCAGAAACGTCTTAGAGTTGTTAATCCTAGGAAGGCCCCCACCATTAAGGAAGAGGTAAAGAAGCTACTTAATCTTGGTTTCATCTAACCGGTTTCATTGAATGAATGGATGTCCAATAATATTCCTATAAATAAAAAGAAAGGAAGAATCTGCATGTGTATGGATATTAGATACCTGAAAAAGGCATGTCCTAAATATAAATTCCCTACTCCTTTCATTGACCAGATTCTTGACAAGTGTGTGGAAAGAAAAGTATTTTCCTTTATGGATAGATTTTCAGGATATAATCAAATTCAAATCAAACTCGAGGATCAACATAAAATGACGTTTATTTGTCCTTGGAGTACTTTTTCATACCATAAAATTCATTTCATCCTTAAAAATTTCGGAGCGACCTTCCAACGTGTCATGACCTTTTCATTTCATGATCTTAAGAATATTTTTGATTACTTAGATGATCTCATTGCCCACTCTCACAAGAGAGTAGATCACTGCACTCAGCTTTGATTAGTATTTGTAATATGTCATTAATATCACATTTGGTTGAACCCTCACAAGTTCATATTCTACGTTAGGTTCAGTCTTCTTTTAGGATTCATAGTGTCTGAGCATGGGATCATGGTAGATCCTATGAAGGTTGAGGGGATACTTCAATTGCCTCCCCTGCACAACAATAGACAACTTCAGGGTTTACATGGGAAGGCTAACTTCATGTGTCAATTCATAGTGAACTATGCCAATTTAACTAAAGGTTTCATGCATATTTTGAAGAAGGAAACTTCATTTATATGGGATGAGCGAGCCCAATAATCCTTCAATGCTCTTAAGAAATCTTTGGTGTCGACACCTCTGCTAAAGCCTCGGGACTAAAGTAGAGATTACTTTCTTTATGTTTCCAAATCCAAAGGGATGATCGGTATGGTTCTAGTTCAGGAGGATGATGAGGTCCATGATAAAAAAAATATTGTCTTAGTCGAAACCTAGTTGGTCATGAAATTAAATACTCTCATGTAGAGAAGTTGGCCTTGGTCATTGTACATGCGGTTCAGAGATTACGACATTATATATTACTTTGAAAAGTTACTATCTTGGTTGTGGATATCAATCCATTTAAATATGTCCTCACCAGGTGTATCATAGGGGGGGAATACAATAAGTGGATTGTTATTTTGCAAGAATCTCGATTTCGCTTCAGCAAAGTCTAAGAAATCGCTAGTTTTTATCGAATTGATATTGAACTTCCCTTGACTAGATGAGGAAATTTTTCATGATGATTCATTCACGGATGAACATATTCTCCTTATCTCATATTTGAACCCCTAGTATGGAGACATTTTTATCTATCTTCAAACCTTGAAGCTACCCCATCATATGTCAAGAAGCTATCGACGACGTATACAACATCAGGCTAAAAACTACCTTATTATCGACAACATTTTGTATCGTTATGGGTTATATAATATTTTACGTTGTTTCTTGAATCATGGGGAATATGAGGTTGTTCTCAATGAATGTCACAGTGGGGCATGTGGTGGTCATTTATTGGGGCTTGGGATAGCCCAAAATATATTGCGATCTGTTCAGAGAGTTCTTTCGGATTCATCAAAAAACCTATGCGATGAATCTGAAAGAACTCTCTGAACAAAACAATGGTCGCAAAAGTCTTAGAACAGAAATATTGTGATTTGGTTATTTTTGGTCGTCAATTTTTAAAGATTGCATTGAAGAGGTCAAGAAGTGTCACCCTTTCTAGGTGTTCTCTTGGAAAATGCACTCGCAGCCATCCCCTCTTCACCCATTATTCATCATCGGTCTCTTCACCAATTGGGGGCTATATTTTATGGGTTCTAACCCAACCTCGGTTGGGGGGCACCAACATATTATGATGGTTGTGGATTATTTTACTAAATGGGCAAAGACCATGCCTGCCATTAAATCCTATGGTAAGACTGCAACATTCTTCATGTTCAACCAGATTGTATTCTGATTCGCAATCCCAAGAGAGATTGTCACTCATCATGGCAGTCACTTTCAGAATGAAATGATGTAAGATTTAGCATCAAAACTAGGGTTTGAGCACGGTCATTCTGCCCCTAACTATCCTTAGGAAAATGGACAAGTAGAGGCAGTGAATAAATCTATCAAGTATATTTTGTAAAAAAATGTCAGCCTCGAAGAAAATATGACTAGCATATGATGCTTTACCTTGCACTTTGTACATACCAAACCATGGTAAATAATTCCATTGGTTTCTCTCCTTTTCAGTTAGTACATGGCGTGGAGTCAATTCTTCCAATTGAATGTGAAATCCCTTCCCTTAAGTTGGCAATTGAGCTCCTACCTGACACATCTGATCTTGAATAACACCTCATGCTCTTAGAGTGCCTCTATGATCAGTGTCAATATGACTCTACGGATATGGAAGAGAATAAACCATGTGTTAAGGTTCAATATGATAAGTTTGTTTGTCCCCAACTGTACATTGAAGGTGACTTGGCTCTCCTTTATGACAAAGCCAAAGAACCAATGGGGGAAAGTAAATTCAACCCCATTTGGCATAGTCCTTATATCGCGCGATGTGTCTTAGAGAAAGGAACCTAAAAATTAGAATATGAAGAAGGGAATATGTTGGATGAGCCATGAAATGGGATCTACCTTAAAGGTATTACACTTGAGCCCTCAAACTTGGGCGTGACCTTTGTATAATAGTGTATCTTAGTGTATATACTTATTTCTCTTTTCCTTTGTGTCATTGGATTTCTTATCAATTTTTCCCTTGTTTAGAGGATGTCAATGGAATCTTTGGTTTACTTAGGATTCGTGGACGATGCCATTCATCATAAGCGAAACATGGCTACCACCACTTGGGTCATTTACTCATGTGAGGGCCAACTAGTGTCTTCAGGTGGTGATTGTCTAGAGCCATCAACGAATAATGTGGCTAAGTATAGCACCATTATAGATCTATTACATGACACCATTTCACATGGTGTTTGACTTTTAGAATTTCACTTGGACTCTCAGTTAGTCATATGTCAGTTGAATGATAGTTACCATGTGTGAGATCCTACTCTTCTCTGTCGATTCCTACAGGTATGAATTTTGGAATGATACTTTGATTTTCTTACTGATAATCAAATCCCTAGAAGTTCTAATCATGTATCTAATGCATATGCTAATTATATTGGCATTTGTCACATAACTAGGTAAAGAAAATAAATTCATACAATTACACATTATAACATATATAAGTAAAGTTGAAGACCAATTTTTTTTATATTTCATCCTTTCAAGTTCAAAAAATATGGTGTCATAGTACAAAATGGGGCTCACACCCTCAAAATACATATATGGCCAGTATATAGCATGACCATGGCATCTACGCTTGTGGTTCTGGATGTGTATCATGATAGCACACTACAACGTTTGCAAGATGTCAGAAGAGTCGCACCCACGCACTGGGTACACCTAGAACCTGTCGATGCATCGTCTCTGGAAGATCATCCATTTGAACCATAGGAATCATGTGCATCAATCCAGACAGGCTCCCTTGTGCATTCTATAGCACTCTCTCCATGTCCCCATTGTTACAAGAGAATCCCCCTGCAGACAAGTGGATTTCCTCTTGGATACTAGACCCATATAACCAAGACAGAAAGGTGTTAATGTGGACACTGACATTCCTTTTCATGAAGCTAAAATATTAAAGGAAGAAGAGGAAATAAAGGTAAATACCTTTACCGACATTTGTCCTTGTTTGATTCAGGTTGATCTTGATCTCCAATTTCTTCAGAAGGTCCTACAATACAATGAGCAACAACAACGAAACATCATTCCTAGTCTACCATGATTAGCTTCATAATATATCTATCAAAAGGAACAAGTTCATGAAACATACACAAACTTAAAGGAAGCAGGCCAAGCACATATTTATATTAATGAAAACAAAGCAAAGTGCTTACAACCATGATGTAGATGCAGTAGCTTCACCAAGCTCTCTTTGTCTAGACCCTTTTCTCAAATGATCCACCAACAGAATGTCTATAACTTCAATGATATCTTCCTTATGAGATCATAAGTTTGATGCCATGCTATTTCTCCATGTCCCTTTCACCATGAGAAGGCCTCCTTATATAATCTTGGAGAGGCCCAACCACCTTAGAGATTCTTGGGATAGGTTGAGGATATTTCTCCATCAGTTGTGGATCCTCCCTAAGATCCAGCCTTGACATCAGATTCGAATCCAACTAACTCCAGAGATGAGGGGGGGTTTTCCCTGATTTTCCTCAACAGTCAAAGATTCCCTCAAACATACCAGCGCTCCCTCAAAAGGGTACACAGAGCGTTGCAACACTCCCCCAAAGAAGGGTAGATAGCACTGGCACTCCCTAACAGTCGGTAGGGGAGTGATGCCCAAAATTCTCTCATAAAAGCGTAGCGCTCCCCCGAAAGGGGTCACAAAGTGACACAACGCTCCCCCAAAGGAGGCTAGGGAGTAGGGGAGTGTAGGGGAGTGCTAGCACTCCCTGACAGTGGGTAGGGGAGTGTTTCTCTTCAAACTTCATTTTTATGTGGTTTTCTCAATGGAAAAAGTTGTGTACTCCTCATAAGATGATTTCTCCTTATAAAACCAATCTTTGAAGGTGTCTTAAGTGTCCTTATGATTTTGTTAGAGACACGACATAGGAAATATGGAAATATGATGTTTTTGACACTTGCGACCAAAAATGCGACACTTGTGACACTATTAATGACAACAATGGGTCATCATTGAAGTGAGTAATTTTGATGTGTAATAGAATTCCCCCAAAAGTGCAAAGTTAGAAGATGAGAACTAATGACTGAAGTACTTTGTAGAATTTTTCAAGCAAGGGTAAGGATGCGGAGAACCTGGTAGAAGATGCACACAAGCATCAAACAAATATTATGAAATCTTCCAAACCCAAGGCAAGCATACCTGTGCTTGGGTGATAAAGACTTGCAAGGTATGGCCTCCATAAAATACACTACAGATCCATAAGTGTATTAACAAAAAGGTATAGCCACCCAAGATACAATGTGGATCTATACTCTCATGACATGAACTAATCGTAGCCATGAAAAATACACAGTGGATCTACGATACAACAAGACATAGTCATGGACCAATACAAAGTGATTCTATGTGACAGCATAAGTGTCAACGTTCAAAAGAAACTTCATCGCATCATGGGCAAAGTACATATAAGAGTGATGACTCAACCTAGGGTCTTCTTACCGATCTCGATCTAGTACGAATATAACCATGTGAATAGATGTATTGATGTTGAACATGGCAGAAACCACTTGATTACCAGTGAATGAGGTAAACCATTAACAAGCACGAGGGAAATCACCATTGATGTCAATGATTCCCAAGTTACTCTAGTACATTCCAACGAATGTGAATGGATGATCTAAAGTCGAACATCCATGGAATCATTCGATCAGAAGTCAATGATGTAAACGCAATGTCGTATGTGAGGAGGCCTGCCATTGAGGCATGTAGGTCCCAAGGTAATAATCGGTTTCTAAGTCTAGTTCCCAGATAATGTGTTGAAGTCGATAGGAATAGACTTGTCGAAGGAGGGCCTTGGTGTATCCCCCATCATCGACATGAAACTGACACTTAGATGTAATTGGTGGATCAAATGAACATGGACTGACATGGGTATTGAAACAAAAATTTGTGATGGTTGACTCTTGAGGCAGATACTTCCCTTGAACACTGAGGTAGGACAACAAAAACTTGACATGGACCAAAACTTGATAATGCAATGGATACTGTGAATTTTGTTGAGTGACCCAAAGGATTAAGGAAACTCAAAGGATTGGTTCAGTGTAGAGGTTCAGCGGATTAAAATGCGTGCAAATATAAAATGTTGTGTTCAAGGGCAACTGTAAGAGTTACTAGTAACATTCTCAAAAACTTCTTAGCTTGCTTCCTTCAATTTTTTCCCCCATCTAGATAGACGAGTACCTCTTTTTGGTTTAACAAGCTCGATGAGGATAACACATGCTCGATATAACTCACCTTCGATAAGTCCCTCTTCCTTTGTTTAATGAATTGGAAGAAGTAAGGGTTCGGTCCCATATGGGCCCTTCAATGCATGATTTTTTTAACGAGTCCAGATAAGTTAAACTCGGTGATTTTTCATGTTTAGAGAATCTAAAAAGAACTTAAGGATGACTCCATGATTGTCCTTTTTTGTAATTTTAGTCTCGCGAGGGCGAAAAAGAGATAAATTATCACTCGAAAGATGCCCTTTCAAACCTTTTAACGAATGTGAAAGGAAACAAGATCACTCGGCAATCTTTTCACGTTTAGAGAGTCTGAAAAGAGATTAAAGACTACTCCAAGGGATTCCTTTTTCATATAACCTTTACAAGTCTGAAAAAGTGATAAAATTATACTCATTTACACTCTCATGTTTTTTCAAGCACGAGAAAGAACAAAGACTAAGCTTGGTATTGGTTTCATTTTGAAACAAGCTTGAAACAAAATTAAACTATGCTTGTAAATTCCCAACGTAATTTCCAAAGGTTGGGATACCCATGGATGGTTGGTACCTAACTCCAGAATGATCATCAAAGGCTGGAGACATGCCCCCTGAGCTTCAATTCGTTCATCGACTTTGAGGTTGTCACCAATTTATGTACTAGATGGAGAAAAAGGATAATGGTGGATGAAACAAAGGTTCAAATACGAGACCTAATGAAAGACTTGACTCGACATCTATGAGATATGGCGAAAGACTTGACTTGACAGGAGAGGTGACTGTTTCATTTTTTAACGAGCTTGTCACAGGAAAAGAACTATGCTCAAGGTTCCAGGTTCAATCCCCATATTTATGTTTTATTTTTTAACGATCTTGCTACAAAGATGAAAAACTATGCTCATGACCTCTGTTTCATTTTTTAATGAGCTTGCCACAGAGAGGAAAACTACTCTCGTAACCTCTGTTTCATTTTTTAATGAGCTTTCCACAGAGAAGAGAAATTATGCTCATATCCTCTGTTTCATTTTTTAATGAGATTTCCACAGAGAAGAGAAACTATGCTCATAATTCTTCTTGATCATGTCTTGCAAGAGGATAATGCTCTGTAAGGACACCATGTCAAGGGACAAAACTCAGTCATGGATTCCAAGAGATCTTCACTGGATGGAAGAAGAATGCTCTGGAGGGAACACATGTCGAGGGTTGTGGTAGGGGTAAGGAGATCAGGCTCCAATAGCCCTACCGAAGAGATCACCATGTCAACTACTGGATCTAAGTCATTAGAAGTTGATTTATGGGAGACAACACCACATAATTGACCTATGGAAGGGGTGATACTGACTGTTATCTCATATCCTCGGTCCCTTCGTTGATGTCATGGGAATCCCTCTTTGGATCGTGTACCTACATCTGCGTAACAAAGCAATTGTTAATACTTGATAACATGCAAAAATATTTGTGTTTTTTATTTTTCCTTTATCAAAATTGAAAAACAAAAAAAAATGAAATATATAAAAACATTTCTTACCAATACACCATAGGTGAAACCTAGTGGTAGAGGCATGTCAGGATCCCTTCTATATTCGATCCCTTAGAAATGATAGTTTTCAATGGCTATGACCTATCGGTGCCACCAGAAAAAGAACTCATCGTTGTAGGGGGTTGGCACCCTACCACCTCCTGGTTGCCTCATCATGTAGGTCCACCGTGACATGGTTGAATCGCGCAGTCTGTGTGGAGTAATATCTACTCTATGGCTCAAACCTGGAACCCTCTCAAAGAAAAAACTACAAAGTATGGATGAAAATATGAAATTTCTCATTCGCCCTTGTTTGTAGTTCGTTAACTGACTCTTCTTGTTAGCGAACAGTGAGGTACAATAGTCATAAGCAGTGGGTCTTA
This sequence comes from Picea engelmannii, assembly GCA_009831015.1. Taxonomy (NCBI): domain Eukaryota; kingdom Viridiplantae; phylum Streptophyta; class Pinopsida; order Pinales; family Pinaceae; genus Picea; species Picea engelmannii. The sequence continues at coordinate 80,882 of ML780147.1, read as the reverse complement.
AACACTCCATCATGAAGAACATGAGTGGCCTTGATTCTTGGTGAAATGAGGCCGACCCTGAAATTCATGTGAATACAAGCATGGCAATCTTTAAACTCAGGTTCTCAATCTCCCTAATAGGGAGTTGGATCCCTACTTTATCTGTGCCTGGAACATAGTGCGTGGAAATGTACGACTCAAGATTCATACCACCCCAAGCTCCTCAGGCCTCTATATTCACTACCTCACCCCGACGAGACAATCCTGTGATAAATTAAATATATTCTACTTCAATCCTCAAAGGTTGTCCATCGAGATTGAAGGACTTTATCTTCAAATCCTAGTAATTTACTAATAACTGGTTTAACCTCACCTGATCCCTCGTTCCTTTGAGAGCCCAAAATTTATAAAGGCCACATCATTTTAAATATTGTTGGGCCCTTGCATCTCTTCCCACTGTTGCATCTATCTCCTCATGCTCCCTTTCCCTCCATTCAATAACCATCCTGCAAAGGAGAAACCATTTTTTGAGTTAAATTCCTTTCAAAATATTGTTCACAAACTTGTACACGAGCTAACTTGATAACAATTTCATATAGAGCTTCATATACGCATGCAATATTCACTTTGCCAATGTATATGGGGTCGTATACGTGACCCGATGATATGTCACCTGCGTACACCCTAGTTTCCATATAACACCCTCTTATACTAAAAAATGGGGACTAAAAATGGAATTTAAACCATTGAAATTGAAGGAGAGGAGATGGGCACTTACTTGGTCCATGTGGTTGTTGATTCTGTTGATCGTAGCTCCTACAATCAACACTTGAATATTGTGGGGAAAATGGCCTAAAATGCACTATGTCGGTTAAAGAACTCAAATGGTATGGTAAAATGTTATATATTTACTATTAGTAGAAATTTTTTACCCACTTTCTATAGTTCTTTTCTATTTTTTGACCTTATGGACTAATAGCGCAGTGGAAAGACTCGGTTTTAGTGGATTTTTCCAAGACTTTTTATGGATTCCATCATCTTACCACATGTTCATGCCTTCGTCGGGTATACTCTTTCACCAACATATAGGATAGGTTTTTACTATGTTTTTTATTCTTGCATCATCCTATGACCGTGATCCATACACCCTTGGTATGAACCCATTTATTAGTGACATGGAACCTTCTCATTGCTACTAGAAGTGTCATTATTAAGTGGTAGAGACTTACCAAACATGGGTGCCCTAGTTAGAACCTTTGTGTCATTTGGTGCCCATGCAGAAGTTATTCCATAGGACTGAGAGTTCCTTATAGTCCCAATATGACTTTGTGTTCGAACCTCTTTTGCTTACTCACAAGCATTCTAACCATTACCTATGGGACTCCCCCTGAGTCTTGGTTAAGCTCTTTTCTGACTCCCAAAAAAATGAAAATATTGTCAGGTGAAGGTGCGCACATGCCTAGTCGATGAAAATGCATCAAGCAGAGGCTCAGTCTTGGTCATCGGATCCATCAAACAAATCAGATCGGCGGTTCACAGATATTCAGGATCCAAATTTTTCTCAAAGTTTAGTGCCAAGGAAAAGGCCCGAGATCAATGGACGAGCAAAGTTTAAGTTTAGATCGTTGGATCAACTTTTCATGACTTCACGAGTTGGGAAAGTAAGAGGACAGAGTTATGAGGATTCGTGAAATGCGAACTCACGAAATGATCTGGGTCGTCCAACTAGAGGAGCACGTGGCAGCAGATAAGCGAAATCGCGATTTTGCATTTCAGAGGTTTCAGCATGGAGCAAGGCGTAAACTTCTGAAATGCAAAATCATGAAGCGCTTAAATAATTGGGCCCATGGTCGCAACCCGAGGTCACATTGAAAAGGGGGCGGGGCACAGGATCAACGAAGAACGAGGTCGTGAAATGATCTGGGTCATCCAATCTGAAGAGACACGTGGTGCCAGATCTTAGAAGTCACAATTTTGTGACTTGGAGGTCTCAACATGGAGCACAATGCGAACTCCCGAAACATGAAATCGTGAAGTGCCTAGTAGTTGGGCCCATGGTCACAGCCCAAGTTCATATCGAAGTGGGTCCAGGGGCAAAGTGTCGATTGCGAGGAGCCTCAGTTGTCGAATGCATAGCAGATCCGACCGTTGATCAGAGCAGGGCCATTTCACATATCGATTATCTGGAGATTGGGACAATTATTCTTCCTTACTTAGGAAGAATGGCCCAGATGACTCAGTTTATATCATAACAATATTTTCTATGTAGGTTGATATCAGATGATAAGATTGTTATGGAGACTGTATGTCTCCGGACAGTAGATGTATACTACTATGGTGGATCTGTTCCACTGATTGTGACTGCATGTCACTGATCAAGTATCTGTGTGCTACTTGGTGTGGTAGTGTACAACTGGATAGTAGTTGTGTACTAATATGGATAGACACAGTTGTGTTCTATTGAATGACATTGTTCTGATTGCCCTGCTGACTATCGATAGTGTTGAAAAATGTTTAATCAGCTAGATGGATGATTAATGGATAGATATTTTCGAGACGGAAAATGGTCTAGGACATTTATTCTTCCAAGACATATGCCCAGATTAGAAGAATAGTTCTTGTGTCACTGTATGGAGTGAGTGACTTATCCAACATCATGTCTGATTACTCAGATGGAGTATGGTTTTGAGAGATGATGCAGTTGATGACACTGATAGTGATGATGGTGCTCATGATCTAGTCATGATATAGCCTATACAACTATGTTGATTCTACTAGGTTAATGGTATGTTTGTGCTCAATACCATTACCTTCAATACCTCCCTAGCTAGGAGGGAGTGTTGATATTATGGTAGCTGCGGGAGGTATTTACCTCCACGTGTAAACCTGACAAGAATAGAATATTTTGGGAAGCAAGAAGAAACCCTAATTAGTTGGTGAATAACCCTAGAAGAAAAGTCGACTCAAGAGGATAACTTGTATTAGGTTATTAGCCTCCAAGAGAAGAAGTCGGCTAAAGGAAATATTATATACTAAGTAAATAGGCACCCAGAATGAGAAGTTAGCCCAAGCATTTTGTCAGATTTAGTATGAATACAGGAGGCCAATCTTCATTCTAGCAGGCATTCTGAGAACTACATAAGCGACACTCTTGCGCACTGTAGTTGGCCATTTTTTGCACAAGTTTAGAGGAGAGCTAACGTTGCAGCTGCTGCAGCTAGCAGATTTTAGTTTTGGCTTGGACTATCTCTTGGTTATGGTTTGGACTCTCTGATCAGATCTTGCTTGGTGAGCTATCCTTGGAGAAATGTGTGCCACCCTTTGTTTGGCTATCTAGCCTAGGGTTTGCTTCTAGAATGATTCTCTATCAAGGTTAAGGTGCTCGGGGGTGGCTTCAACCTATGGTTGGGTGACAATAGTGATATTGTCTATGGTTAAACGAGCACATCCATCATATTCTAACAGTTATGAGATAGTGTTTAGGGGTTCAGGAGTTGGTTTTATAGGGATTAGGGGTAAAATATATTAAAGGGGTTGAGGTATATAGAGATCAAAGGATTTAGTTTAGGTGTCTTTTAAGGTTTTTAAGGATTATGGTTTATGAGGATAAGTGATTAGGGGTTCAAGGGGTTAGTGGGTATAATTGTTATATGGAATATGGGTGAGGTTTTAAATTATATATTTAGGGGTAAGAGGATTATAAACGTTAAAGGTTTCAAGAATGATATGGATCAAAAGCTAGTGGTTTGGATTTGGAGGGTTTTATGAACTAGAGGTAATTTATCTTTAAGGGTTATTGATTAGTTGTTAGGGTTTCTAATGGTCGATGGTTAGGAATTATGAGGATAAGTATTAGAGATAATTAATGTTAACGGATAAAGAGGTTGCAAGTATCAAGGGTTAGGAGTTAAACTTAAAGTTTGGGGATTATAAGGGTTAGAATTAGGTTTTATGGGTTGCATGGGTTAGAGGTTATAGATATATGCGGTTTAAGGGGTTATGCACTTGGTTATAAATGATTGATATTAAAGGTTAAATGGGTCAAATTTTGGGGTGATAAGTGCTTAGGGTTATAATGGTTAGCTTATAAGAAATATGTGTAAGGAATTATTATGGTTTTGGGTTATAAGGATTAGGTGATAGAGGTGATAGAGGTTTATATAAGTTTATGTATACATGTATTAATGTATATAGATAAAATGTTATGCTTAATTGAGTTTTAATTATAGATAGTATAAGGATTAGTGATTAGATGTATTTGGATATATAAGAATGGAAAGGTTATAGACAGTATAATGGTTAGTGATTAAATGTGTTTGGATATATAAAAATAAAAAGGATGATGAGGTTCATGGGTTATAAATGTTACAACGATTAAGAATGATAGGAATTAATAATTATAAAAGTATAATTTTAAGGCTTATATCTGTACTACTTGTCTATGTAATAAAATGCTATTAAATTAACATCAGTATACTTTAAATCTTACACTACTACACCAAAATACTAAACTATAAAAAAATTGTTTCCACACCGTTCTTGAAAATATTATTTTAATAACTTTGTTCAAAATGTTGTTTCCACACCTTTTTTTTCAAAATGTTCTTTTAATTTTCCAATTAATAAATATGCAATTTGTAATTCAGTGTGTAAGTGAGATATTGCGAGTGATACATCATTCACGTGCAATGGATTCATGTAAGTAATCCCTCTTCATCATTCACGTGCATTGGATTCATGTAAGTGATCCCTCTTCATCTAATGCTATCTACACACCATTTTTAATTGTGAAAATAAATCGATTTCTCACTATAACCCTAAGCTATAACAAAGGTCTTTTGTCAAATTATAACCCTAAGCTATAACCCTAAAGAGTCGTGTCCTATTATAAAGAGTTTCATTGGAGGGCGACAAACGAATTCCTATTCTGGGATCCCGTTGGTATGTGCAATAGAGAGATGATGCAAAATTATAAAAAAATTAATATAAAAACGGGAAGTTAAATATAATAATTAAATTTTAAAGATCATTAAAATTTAAAAATCAAACAATTTTTAATTCTAGAATATAATAATTTTTAAAATATATAATTGAAATTCAAATTACAAACAAATTTAATCTTTATTTAATATAGAATTTAAAATTAAATTTTAATAATTAAAAAAAAATTAAAAGTTATATTTAATTTTTCTATTTATCAACTTTTTTTTTTTACAGATGCATATCATATTTTTATATATGTTTAATTGATTAGAAAAACTAATAAATTACAATTTACATTATTTTTTTAATTTTTTGAATAAATACAAAAACTAAAGTATCATATGACTTAAAACATAATTATGGTTGTATTAAATTTCCGCTTTTCTACTCATAACTATTAATATTTTCAAATTGTTACTTGGAATCAATCACCTCACCCATTTTCCTACTAGTGACATGTCAGATTTTTAAATTACCCACCTCCCACTTTCATTTCATATATTAGGAATAATTAAATTACCAATTGCATATGTTTTGGATGATTTTTAACCTTTTGTTAAAAATATGATTTACATTTAAAGATTGAAAAGTGAAATTTCATATTTAATATATAATTTTAAACTAATAACATCTATTTTTAATTTTTTAATTTTTATTTTTCTCATAATATTAATTATAATTAAATACCAAAATTAAACAACAATGATATACGCTATCTTATATTATCTAACCAGTGGTGATTTTAGAGTTATAAAAAAAAAAAATTTAAATCAAGCATTAAGATTTTTATCTACAAATCTATTTTTAGTTTTTTCATAATATTAATTATAATTAAATACTGGAATTAAACAACAATGATATACTCTATCTTATATTATCTAACCAATGGTGATTTTAGAGTTACATAAAAATTGAATTTAAATTAAACACTAAGATTTTGATCTACAAGTTACAAAAACAATTAATTCAATTTAAATCAAGCACTAAGATTTTGATATAGGAAAAAAGTCACATTTATTGATCTACAAGTTACAAAAAAATATTAATTCAATTTAAATCAAGCATTAAGATTTTGATATAGGAAAAAAGTCAAAGATTTTGATATAGAAAAAAAGTGACATGATTAAATGTGACGAAGAACTTCTCATTTAATCACCATTTTGCAGATTTTTTTTT
>ML780147.1:23026-56150 GCA_009831015.1 Picea engelmannii | reverse complement strand
CTTGATTTCAGAATGAGGTATACTTATGTATTTGCCAAATTCTTTTGTTGAGTTAATGAAAGAGCCTACCCATTTGAGAGCAGGACTCGGAGACGTAGTCCACCAGGGACGAACTCCATTATCATTTTTTTTGTTCATATTTGATTCTTATGTCTCTTCATTTTTTAGTTTTCCCTTCTTTAATGGTGCACTTTAATTTATGCTCATTTAATACAATTCTTTATAAGTCTTGATGAAAAGATATTGGATCATGTTGGTATCATAACAGTCATCTTTGAATTGAATTGTTGAGTGTGAATGCTTACTAGGGCCAAGCATAAGTAGGGTGAAGTAACTCTTAATACTTTCAATTCCTAAGTTGGTCGTGTATCCAAAAGGAAGAAAATGGCAAAAGAGGACAAGCGTGATGAACAGGAAAAAAATGTCCACGTGGTCTTTTATTGCATGTCAAAAATGGTCGAGCGAATTTATGGATATTACAAGAAGAGGATGAAGAATAAAGGGAAGAAAAAGGAAGCACATGCACATGATGATGCTTCGGTAAACCAAGGGCCTGTAGGAGATCCTCCTAAGCCTTTGTCTTCACCTTCAAGTTCTAGTTCTTTTTCCTCTGAGAATTCTCATCATTCTCATAATTTTAGCCATAAAGACTCTTTTAAGAAACCATTATTAAATATTGATGTAAAATTTTCTTTACCTATGTTTAATGGAGATGTTAATCCTAAAAATCTAGATAATTGGATCTGACATGTTGAAGTGTATTGTCGTGTCTAGCATATTCATGAAGAGGAAGTTAAAGTTCAATGGGATTCTCTTCGGTTGGAAGGCACCACTCTCGTATGGTGGGAGCGAAAGCTTCAAGACAAAAGTAAGTGTGGTAAGCTTCTTTCCTCATGGTCGGAATTTAAACCAGTAATCAGGAAGCAATTTTATCCATTAGGGTATTTACATAAAGCAATGATGGAATGGCAAACTTTAAGGCAAAGTAAAGGACAAAATGTACAAAGTTTCACAGAAGAATTTAGGAAGAAATATTTCACATTGAATATCCCTTTGGATTCTTATGAAACTTTAATGAAGTATATTGGTGCACTTCACAGTTATATTCATCATACTTTTCTCTTGTTTAACCCCACTAGTCTTGACAAAGTTTGTGTGCAAGCCACTCATCTTGAGAACAGGGGGAAACATGTTCAAGAAGATCCCACAAAGAAACCTTCTGATTTCCCACAAAATACTTTTAATAAGTTTAAATAAAAGGACAAGAAGGTTGCTACAGTGACGAGATAAGGAGGAAAACCATCTTGCACTCATTGAAAGAAGAGCAGTCGCGATGAAGAACATTGTTGGAAAATGCATCTAGAAAAGAAACCGAAACAGTTTGGTGGAAAGGGGAAGACAAAGATCGTTGCTATGGTACAACAAGATCTTGGTTCTGATTCAGGAGATGAAGGAAAGATCACAGTGGTTGGAGTATAAGGTAAATATTCTCTTCATGCTAGTTCTAGTTCCAATGATGAATCTCATGTTGATGAACGAAAGAGGAACGAGTTATTTCACATAAGAGTTTTATCTAAACATACTAAGATAGATACATTATTTGATTTGGGTTCCCAAGTAAACTTAATATCTGAAGCACTTGTCAAGAAAATGGGTCTCGAAACGATATCACATTTGAAGCCTTATCCTCTTGGTTGGGTATGTGACAAAGAAAAAAATAATGTCCCCAAACAATGTAGGATTAGATTTGCTATTGCTTCAAAATTGATTGATGAAGTGGATTTGGATGTTGTACCACTTGATATATGTGGCATAGCGTTGGGAAGTCCTTATCTTTATGATAGAAAAGAAATCTTCTTTCTTCATGAGAATAAATACCACCTTACTAAGGGGGGAGTGGAATATATTGTTAGAGCTCACAACATGAGGGTAAATACAAAACTTGTTAGTGCAGGTCAAATGAAAAGACTCATAAACACTAATAAGAGATATGTACTCATGGTCATCAAAGAGAAATATGTCGGGACATCTGAGGCTTTCCAAGAGTGTGATCCATCTCATAAAAATAAATTAATTGATATTGTAGCTAAGTATGATGATATTTTTCAGGAACCAGATGGATTACCTCCTAAGAGGGAAATCCAACATGAGATACATCTTCAATAGGATTCTCCTCTTCCTAATGTGGGCATGTACAGGATGTCAGTTGTGGAGATGAAAGAGATCAAGAAGCAGGTATAGGGCTTATTGAATCAAGGGATCATTATGCCTAGTTCATCTCCTTGTGGTTCTCTGATCATGATGGTGCCAAAGAAAGATGGCACATGGCGAATGTGTGTCAATTATCGGGCCTTAAATAAAATCATGGTGAAAAATTGATACCCTCTTCCTCGCATAGATGATTTACTTGATCAATTGAAGAATGTTGTCTATTTCACTAAGTTGGATTTGCGTAGTGGATATTATCAAATCATAGTCGCAGAACAGGATGCATGGAAAACTACCTTTAAAACCAAACAGGGATTGTTTGAGTGGTTAGTTATGTCGTTTGGGATTTGTAATGCTCCGACAACTTTCATGCGTGTGATGAATGATGTATTCAGGCCTTTCATAGATGACTTTGTGATTGTATATTTAGATGAAATTATTGTCTTTAGCGGGATTGGGGATGAGCATGTGAGGCATGTAAAGCAAGTATTGGATACTTTGCAAAGGGAAAAGCTATATGTAAAATTGTCTAAATGTGAATTTGGCAAGACTACACTTGTCTACTAAGGTCATATTGTAGGAGGAGGACAATTGAAAATTGACCCTTCCAAAATTGATGTAATTGTAAATTGGCCTAGGACAAAAATTGTAACCAAAGTTCGAAGCTTCTTAGGTGTATTCCTGTATTGGAGGAGATTCATTCCCAACTTCTCCTTCATAGGAGCTCCTCTGCATGCCTTAACCAGTGTGAAGAACACTTTTCAGTGGGAAAGAAAGTAACAAAAAGATTTCGACACTTTGAAGGGGAAGATCAATATCGCACCAGTATTAGCATTGTCAAATCTCCAACGGCCTTTTGAGATTGAGACTGATGCTAGCGGATACGCCATGGGTGTAGTATTGATGCAATATCATAAGCCTATCAGTTACCACTCTGAAACCTTTAACCAAGTTGTTGTTAACTATCCTACATATGATAAAGAGTTGTATGCCTTAGTCCAGAATGTAAAGAAATGGAAGCACTAATTGTTAAGGAAGGAAATGATCATACATACAGATCACCAACCCTTACAGTATCTTCACGAACATACCAAATTGAAACATTATTGACACTACAGGTGGATGGGTTTTCTACAACAGTTTCACTTGGTAATCAAGTACAAAAAGGGTACAAGTAATAAGGTAGTTGATATGATTTCTTGACCTCCTATTGTTGCTTCTATTGTTTTGAAGAATGCTTCTTTATCACGTGATAGCCACATAGAACAATATGCCATCGATGAAGATTTTAAAGAAGTATATGCAAAGATAACCCTTGGTGCACAAGTAGAGAACTACTGTCTACAAGGAAAGGTACTCTACCATATTTGAAAGCTATGTATTCCTACAAGTGAATGAGTCCATGTAATACAAGAAGCTCATACTTCTCTTGTGTATGGGCATTTTGGGTTAGGAAAAACTATGGCTCATTTGCAGAGGTATTGTTACTGGCCTCAAATGAAAGAAATTGTAACTAAATATGTAGAGGGGTGTGTGATGTGTTCTACTTGTAATCCCACTAATAGAAAATTGGGGCTATACTCACCACTTCCTGTTCCATCCCATCCATGGGAAAGTGTATCTATGGATTTTGTAGTGGGTTTACCAATGGCCAAAGGGGGTCATGATTATTTGTATGTTGTAGTGGATAGGTTCAGCAAGATGTGTATCTTGATGCTTTGTAAAAAGAAGATCACTGCCGAGAATACTATTAATCTCTTCTTTCAGCATGTTTGGGTTCACTTTGGATTACCCACATCCATCGTCTCGGATCGAGATACTCGATTCCTTGGGGAATTTTGGACTAGTTTATGGAGAATAATGGACATCAAATTGAAGAGGAGCAACGATTTCCATCCACAGACCGACAGATGGACAGATGTGGTAAACTTTACAGTGGTACTTTTGCTTCAAGACTACTGCAACAAGCATCCCAAGTTATGGGATGAATAGATACTCTATGTACAACATGCGTACAACCGAGCTTTACATTCATCCACTCAGATTTCACCTTTTGAGACATGTTTTGGGCACCTACCAAAGGTTCCTTTGGAATTGATGTACAGGAGAGATGCTTATGTAAATGAAGAACAAACTAAGGATAGAGCCTACAAGTTCATCCAAAGGATTCAACAGATACACAAGGCAGTCATGGAACAATTGGAGGAAATTCAAGCATAGTATAAAGCTCGGCATGACAAGCATAGGGTTGATCATCAGTTCCAGGTTGGAGACTAGGTATGGATTCACACCAGCAAGGAGAGATTAAAGGGTGAAGGCAAGAAACTCAATCCCATTCGTTATGGACCCTTCATTATCATGGAGAAAAGTAGTACCAATGCATTTCATATGGATCTTCCACCTTATATGTAGATTTACTCAATTGTGAACGCTGAGAACTTGAAAAAAATTTAGCCTCCCATGATCATGGATCAAGATGAGGAAGTTTCAATACCATTAGTTGATGAGTTTTCACCTGAGTACTTGGATGAGCTACAGGAAGATATCATCCTGGATAGGAGGACGAGGGCTTCACGCAGGGGTGGTGTTGATTATCTTCGAGTAGGCTTAAAAGGAACACATCCAAGCAAGGAAAAGTGGATCGAGAAGGAAAACGTGAGGGGACTCTTCCCTCACTTACCATTTGATTGATGAAAGATTTTGGTGGTCCAAAAATCTCTCAGTGGGAAAGCGTGATCCAAGAAGGATCCAGAGAAGGATAAGAATAACTCAGAACTCACAGAGGCAACTCAGAACGCTCAAAATGGCTCCAATAGACAGAGAAAGGGAAAAAAATTCAAAGTTCCCAAAACTCAGTGAAAACAACATGATCATGAAGATCACTTCACAATATTTCTAATGGCGCAAATGGCTCGTCAAACGAAGTTATGGTTTGAAATATATTTGCGGTCAAAGTTGTCAAATAGGGCCAGTCAGCAAGGGGCCACATCATCATCCATATTGTTGATGTCAATAGCTGACATGGAAGAGTGACATCATCATATGGGTTGTTGATGTCAACATGCCATGTGGCATCACCAGAGGCTACCACGTGTCACCCGCCAATGGGAATTTTTAGGGGTTCATGTGGACTAGTAGAAAAGTTCCACGTGGCACCCCTTGGCGATGCCATGTGGCACCACCTAAGAAGCGCCACGTGTCAGGTACAGAATGACAGGGTGGCGACTTCATCAGGCAGGTGGACTTATCATTGGGTGCCATGTGGCCCAATCATCAGGTGACATGTGGCATCCCCGAAACACCCAATAATAACTCGTGAACAAAATTCGTTTTAGAAAATGGAGGGTCCACCAAATCTGGAGAACCACGCCAATTTTAATAGTTATTGGCAATACCTCTAGTGAGTACGCTAAACTTAGCGGGGTAGAGAATATATTGTAATATATATATATATATACACACAACCAACGTTCCAAAATGGAGTTTGGTGGGATTCGACCCCAGAACCTCTGTGATGCCTAAAGCTTTAACAACTCTACCCATAACCAATGTGCCACAGGTACCACTTGGTATATACACCCATGGTTATTACTTAAAAGGGGAAATTCACTTAGAGTCAAGGGGAGAGGCGTGGATCGTACGGACCTGCGGGCATGGATTTTGAGAGAAAAATATCATCATTGCAGGTTGCAAAGGGCACATAAACCAAGACAAAATTCTTCTTGGGCTTGGGAGTTCCAGAGTCGTATCGGAGTGTGGAGACAATCGTTTTTGGGTAATTCGATGCCACAAATTCATTGGTGATGTATATTTTCTGATATGAGCATTATTTCTACAGTTTGATTTCAGAATGAGGTATATTTATGTATTTGCCAAATTCTTTTGTTGAGTTAATGAAAGAACCTACCCATTTGAGAGCAGGACCCGAAGACATAGTCCATCGGGGAAAAACTATGTTATCAAGTTTTTTGTTTAGATCCGATGCTTATGTCTCTTCATTTTTTATTTTTCCCTTATTTAATGGTGCACTTTAATTTATGCTCATTTAATACAATTCTTTATAAGTCACAATGAAAATATCCTGGATCATTTATCCTACAACCTCTTTGACATAGAAAATGTGAGCTTGAATTTGATCTTATTACCCTTCATTTCTCTATCAATTCAAGCATATTTTCTAAATTCCATTATTATAGTATGATATAGTCATTGAGGTCAATAATGACTTGTCAGTTCACTGAAAGGGAGGTGTCATTATTTCCCCCACCAAGGTTCAAGTCTCTCCAATTATTGATTTCACTTGTGTACATGTTTGTTTTTGCAAAAAATGTGTGGAGCTAGGTGCATGTCCTAGGTGAATTTGGTGGAATATACATCTCCACTTTTGTCATATTAGATGAAGGGTTATTCTATAGCTTGAAAATATGTCTTTTTTCCATTAAATAGCCAAAATAGAATAGTGTTTGCTTTCTTTCATTGACCAAAAGTGCATAATGATAAAAAGATACTCTTTGAAAGGTCATTATTCCATTTTTTTCATTGATGAGTTTAAGATCTTCCAATGATGTTATTTCAATTTAATTCCTTTTAGTATTTCCACTACTTGTTTTCCATAGCCTTTTAAAAAGCAAATGACTAAGCAACAACATTGTTCTACCATTTAATCCTACCTATCTCGAGTCTTCTTATCTAAGGATGAGGTTCAGTGTTCATTTTATACTCTTTACATAGATTGATTTATTTACATGTAAGGCATTTTGTTTATAAAATGTGCTTTGTAGGGTGAGAATATTTTGTTTCCGAAAAATCTCAAACAAAATTAGATATTAGGTTAATAAAGTGTCACCTCTTACAACGTACCATCCAAGACTCAATTGGAATTTTAACTTTTGATTACTTTGCATTGATTTTGACGCATTTGGAGAGATTGCATTTCATTGAAATTGTAGAGATTGCATTGGAAAGAATGCATTTAGAAGCATACCATCTCTTTGAAATTCAAGACTAGTACTTAGAAGTGTTTTTATATTTTCTTTTTTTTATATGTTGAGTCATAATACCATCAATTTCATGACCGCACCTCTTGAGTAAGAAGAATCCTTTAAAATAGCGTTGATTAATTCAAATTGATTAGAAACGATTTTATTTTTTAGGGTACACAAACAAGTATAGGACATAGGAACTTGGAATAGGATTTTGTGAGTAAACTTCTCCAAGGATATTAAACTAAACATATGTGTCTGACTAGGGAGTGGTGAAACCCATTGTGTAATTGGTGATGTTAGGAATCTCCGCTCACACCGAAGTTAAGCATGAGGTCACATGAAGTTGGTTGCAGAGATATCCCTCTAATACCTTCATAGCGTCATATATATTTCTTGGGTTCTATTCATATTTGGGGGTCTCACTAGTACCTTTACCTTTGTGAGAGGCGATGCTTTCTATATTTCAGGATTTGTTACCCTGCCCATACATTGGATTGGACTTGCAACTGCTTGTCTGTGCATTGGTTATATCATGGTGAATCTAGTTGCTTGACATAGGTAGCCACATAGGTTACTTGCAGGGGTTATTCTGCAGGTACCCTAAGTCATACAATGGTTGGAAAACACACAAACTTTATGGAGGATTATCTCCTAGAGGGGATCTGAACGACTGTGTTGTTAATCCCATGAGGGACCTTATAACTAATTTTGATAGCTCCAATATTTTGAAGGGAGTCTCAGGCCCCTCTTGGGTGATACATACCAACTCTAGTGCGGGAGGCCCCTTTCAGCCACTATATCTTGTTTGTGTGCATTGGACTTTTTTATTTATTTTGGTGTGCTCTCTGATTATTAGTTGGCCCTAGTATTTTGTTTTATATCTTGAGTTCTGAGTCATCTTGGAGCAAGACCAACCTCCTCGTCGGTCTCTTTGTTTTTTGAATTTACCACCACGTCTTGATTATTTACTGAAGTTGCTTTCTAAGAGGCATAGAGTTAATAAACATGGTACATATATCTCCACCTCCTAGACTTGTGATCATCTAGTTATGAGTATTGAATAAGACATGAAAATCTTGGGGAGTCCTTAGACTCCCTTCTCTTCTGTGATTAGTGGGATCCTCTCGACTCCTTCATCCTCTATGGTGTGGGTGTTGGAAGTTCCCTCATATAATGCTACCCAAACTGTGAGTTCTACTTAACCCACAAGAATAAATCCTTTCAAATCTCTTTATGGTATTTTGATTCATGATTCTCAGTCAATACCTTCGACCTATAATCCCTTTTCTTTTGTTATGCTCGACATGGCATCGCAAATGTCATCCTTTATTTCAACAACTAATGTGAATCCTATTTTTGGGTCTGGGGGCACGACGCATCCTTATGTTCCTTTCTTGTTTGGTGGAGTTCATATTCCCCAAACAAATCCTACAGTTGGAGTTTGGAATCCTCCTTCCTCCAGGCCTAATCCTAGCTTCCATGCTCCAAGATGTAGTGCTTAAACGGGAAAATAATTCACTTCCTATATTATGTTCTTCATCCCCTCTTCCTCCATGTCGATTCTAATGAATGCATTTATTATGGTGAATCCTCCTTTGTCTTATGGTGTTCCATCCACAGGGAGTCATTTTCACAGTATGGGCAACCCCCAACAAGTATTTCCTTCATCTGGGGAAATGTATTTAATCCTTATCATGTCGCTTCTGGCGGTATGGTTCCCTTACAGCCTTTCATTAATCATTTTGGAGGAGGATATTATCCTACTGGAAAGGACCATGGTATATACTAGAACCCTAGATGGTCTAAAATCCCTCAACCCAATATTTTTTGGGGGCATGGGATCAAACATCAAAACCCCATCTCCCTTTTCTCTCCATGCTTAATATGTCAGATTTGTCGAAATTAATGAATGATCATGTGCGTCACAATCCATCATGGCCCCCAATCCCCACTAAGATTCCTTCGGACATTCCAAAATTTGAGGGCAATATTGGTGAGGATCCAGGTAATCATGTGACTACTTTTCATATATGGTGCTCATCTAACTACCTAAATGACAATTCTATTTGTTTGAGGCTATTTCAAGGCACCCTCATAGGGGTCATTGTGAAATGGTACATTGAGCTATCGGGGGGAACATATGGAACTTTCAATCAGATGGCATTGGTTTTTCTCAACCACTTCTAATTGTCGGTTCGTTACAATGCCAGCATAGAAATTTTGTCAGCCATTCGCCAAGATAAATCCATGTATATATGAAACCATATCCAAGAGTGGAGTAGATGGAATAGGTTTATTAAAGCCTACATTCCTCCATAGATTTTGTTGGAATGGTTCCTTAAGTATTTATTTCCTTATATTTCTAAGGATGTCTCTACATCCGGAGTAACATCTAAGGAAGAAGCCATTTTCAAAGCCCAACAATTGGACCTCATATATGCTCAATCTGGGATGCTTTATGAAATTATTCCTAACGCACCATGGTCAAACTACGATCCTAGATAGAATCTCACGCCTCATGTCGATGACATCATAGGATATGTAAATGATAAGACTACTGACATGGTGATGAACCAATTGAAAGGTTTCTCTCTAAGAAATCCTTTAGTAGGAAAGGCATCGGCTTCATCCTACACCACCACCCAGTCGGTGGATGTGCATTTTGTACAGTCATCATCTAACCCGAATGGTAACAAGAAACCAAGAGGGACTAAAAAGAAAGGACGAGTTAATAATAAGGGTGGGAAAAATAATAATAAATCCAAGGACGAAACTAACAATGATAGATCGAATAATAATGTTAGTGAGGGAAATAAAGAGAAGGGGAAGGTGAAGTTTCCTTGTAAACTTTGTAAATATTATCACCTTGCCCACCTATGCCCCAAAATTAAGGAAGCCTCGAGGCTTTTATCGCAACCACCTATTGTGTTGACAAACCCATTTTCACATAATTACCATATGGCCCTAGGGACCTCCAACACCATAAATGCATCGAGTGGGATTCAAAACCCCTCGCACATGAAGGTGGCCATCTATGTGTCAATATGGTCAAGTCTCGAATTAATGTAGCCACTCGTGATTACGGTTCTTCACATACTATTATAGGTCCAGAGTCTCCTCCTCCTCTGTAAACACCCTTTCATTTCGAAAATTCAAAACCTCTACCTCGTATTCGGAAAGGAGTATTAAATCACTCTACCCATGATCCTAATGCCAGATCCACCCAGAACTATTCGATTGTCAAAGAATTGAGCCAAACCCCTTGTGCAATGTCAGCTTTGGAGGTGATCCATACATTTTCTTCGTAGAGGAATTCCTTTTTATCTGCATTAGGAGCTATTGACCTGTGTGGCTCGAAGGTTATCAAGTTTGACATCGTGGATGTTAATCCTCATGTGTGATGTCCCTAACTTGTTGGAAAGACATTGGCTCTCTAACCCTATCTCAATATATGACTATGTTGACCACATTTTATGGGCGTTCATTTTGACCCCACGGAATCCACCCTAATTTTCTGATCCAATTAGGTGGGAATGTTGTGGAAGTCAATGTCGAGGTGGTTGATGTGCCTCTCAACTATAATTTACTACTAGGGCACAATTGGACTTATTCCATGATAGTTGTCATGTCATCTTTTTTCTATACTTTATGTTTTCCTCATGAAGGGAAGGTAGTGATGATTGATCAGTTGTCCTTTGCACATGCTAGTCCTAGTGCATCGGTTGGACTTTTGGTCCTTGTAATTGATAATTATTAGTAGGAAACTGAGGATGTTGGTGTCGGAATGTATTCCTATTTTATGGGTATCTTTGATTTCATGGCCCCAATTCACCATATTCATGCCATTTCCAGTGATTCTTCATCATCGAAGAGGTATGTTCCTTTTCTTACTTCATATTTCAATGACCCTTGTACCCTACCTTCCCTGACTATGTTGTATGAAGGTCAATCACACATTGGGATGGAAATTCTATTGTCAGCAATAGAAGTTGTGTATCAGGATATTATTTATGCTACTACTGACCCAGATCCTTCCCCCTCGTGAACGGATGAAGTTGATCTTATTTTAGATCTTGTATGGTATTCTCAATCATCTTGTTCGCATGATTTCCTCGACGATACTATACCTTCATATGAATCCATATTAGAGGCCATGTATGGTCCTGATAGGTCTTGGGATGATATGCATCATTGATATTATTTTCTCCTAGATCTTGTTAAGATCGAACAGGATGACTTTAGATCCACCCTGAGTGAGATGGTCAGTCATTTCATGGATCCATTAGATACACATGGTATTTATGTTAAAGGAAACATGACGAATATTTCTCCTACCGTAATGATCGACATCTCTCATAACCCTAGTAAAATTGAGAACATATATATCGGTGTAAATTGTTTGCCTAAAGAAACTAAGATCTACACCGATCTCTTCAAAGAATTATGAGATGTATTCACTTGGTCATATGAATAGATGTCAGGGATCAACCCCAACATTGTTGAGCATGAGATTAAAACCTATACAGATGCTAAACATGTTCAGAAACGTCTTAGAGTTGTTAATCCTAGTAAGGCCCCCACCATTAAGGCAGAGGTAAAGAAGCTACTTAATTTTGGTTTCATCTACCCAGTTTCCTTGAATGAATGGGTGTCCAATCCCATTCCTATAAATAAAAAGTAAGGAAGAATCTGTTTGTGTATGGATTTTAGATACCTGAAAAAGGCATGTCCTAAAGATAACTTCCCTACTCCTTTCATTGACCAGATTCTTCACGAGTGTGTGGCAAGCAAAGTATTTTCCTTTATGGATAGATTTTCAGAATATAATCAAATTCATATCAAACCTGGTAATCAACATAAAATGACGTTTATTTGTCCTTAGAGTACTTTTTCATACCATAAAATTCCTTTCATCCATAAATTTCGGAGCGACCTTCCAATGTGCCATGACCTTTTCATTTCATGATATTAAGAATATTGTTGAATCTTACTTAAATGATCTCGCTGCTCACTCTCACAAGAGAGTAGATCACTACACTCACCTTTGATTAGTATTTGTGATATGTCATTATTATTGCATTTGGTTGAACCCTCGCAAGTTCATATTCTACGTTAGGTTCAATATTATTTTAGGATTCATAGTGTTTAAGCATGGGATCATGGTAGATCCTATGAAGGTTTATGGGTTACCTCAATTTCCTCCCCTGCACAACAATAGACAACTTCAGGGTTTACATGGGAAGGCTAACTTCCTGTGTCAGTTCATAGTGAACTATGTCAATTTAACTAAAGTTTTCATGCATATTTTAAAGAAGGAAACTTTGTTTATGTGGGATAAGCAAGACCAGGAATCCTTCGATGCTCCTAAGAAATCTTTGGTGTCGGCGCCTCTGTTGAAGCCTCCGGACTAAAGTAGAGACTACTTGCTTTATATTTTCACGTCCAAAGGGACGATTGGTATGGTTCTAGTTCAGGAGGATGATGAGGTCCATGATAAAAAAAATTATTATCTCAGTCGAAACCTAGTTGGTCCTGAAATTAAATACTCCCATGTAGAGAAGTTGGCCTTGGTCATTGTACATGCGGTTTAGAGATTATGACATTATATCTTACTTTGAAAATTTACTACCGTGGTTGCGGATATCAATACATTTCAATATGTCCTCACCAGGTGTATCATAGGGGGGAAATACAATAAGCGGATTGTTATTTTGCAAGAATTTGATCTCAATTTCGCTTCGACGAAGTCTAAAAAATCGCTAGTTTTTATCGAAATGATATTGAACTTCCCTCGACTAGATGAGGAATTTTTCATGACGATTCATTCATGGATGAACATATTCTCCTTATCTCATCTTAGAACCCCTAGTATGGAGACATTTTTATCTATCTTCAAACCTTGAAGCTACCCCATCATCTGTCAAGAGACGATCGATGACATATACATCATCAGGCTAAAAAATACCTTATTATCGACAACATTTTGTATCGTCATGGGGTAGATAATATTTTACTTCGTTCCTTGACTCACGGGGAAGATGAGGTTTTTCTCAATGAATGTCACAGTGGGGCATGTAGTGGTCATTTATTGGGGCTTGCGATAGCCCAAAATATATTGCGATCTGGTTATTTTTTGTCGTCAATTTTTAAAGATTGCATTGAAGTGGTCAAGAAGTGTCACCCTATCTAGGTGTTCGCTTGGAAAATGCACTCGCAACCAGCCCCTCTTCACCCATTCTTCAACGTCGGTCTCTTCACCAATTGGGGGCTATATTTTATGGGTTGTAACCCAACCTCGGTTGGGGGGAAACAACATATTGGTCATGGATTATTTTACTAAATGGGAAAATGCCATGCCTATCGTTAAATCCTAAGGTAAGATTAAAGCATTCTTCATGTTCAACTAGATTGTATTCTGATTCGCAATCCCAAGAGATATTTTCCCTCATCATGGCAGTCACTTTCATAATGAAATGATGTAAGAGTTAGCATCAAAACTAGGGTTTGAGCATGGTCATTCTACCCCTTACCGTCCCCAGGAAAATGGACAAGTAGAGGCAGTGAATAAATCTATCAAGTCCATTTTGTAAAAAATGTTAGCCGGAGCAAATATGACTAGAATATGATGCTTTACCTTGCACTTTGTACATACCAAACCATGGTAAATACTTCCACTGGTTTCTCTCCTTTTTAGTTAGTACATGGCGTGGAGTCAATTCTTCCAATTGAATGTGAAATCCCTTCCCTTAAGTTGGCAATTGAGCTCCTACCTGACACATCCAATCTTGAATAACGCCTCATGCTCTTGGAGTGCCTCAACGAGTAGTGTCGATATGCCTCTATGTCTATGGAAGAGAATAAACCATGTGTTAAGGTTCAATATTATAAGTTTGTTTTTCTCCAACTGTATGTTGAAGGTGACTTGGTTCTCCTTTATGACAAAGACAAAGAACCACTGGGGGCAAGTAACTTCAACACCATTTAGCATGATGCTTATATCGTGCGATGTGTCTTAGAGAAAGGAGCCTACAAATTAGAAGATGAAGAAGGGAATATGTTGGATGAGCCCTGAAATGGGCTCTACCTTAAAAGGTATTACACTTGAGCCCTCAAACTTGGGCGTGACCTTTGTATACTAGTGTATCTTAGTGTATATACTATTTTCTCTTTTCCTTTGTGCCATTGGATTTCTTATCAATTTTTCCCTTGTTTAGCAGATGTCAATGGAATATTCGGTTTACTTAGGATTCGTGGATAGTTCCATTCATCATACGCAAAACATGGATACCACCACTTGGGTCATTTATTAATGTGAGGGCCAACTAGTGTCTTCAAGTGGTGATTGTATAGAGCCATCAACGAATAATGTGGTTGAGTATAGCACCATTATTGATCTATTACGTGACACCATTTCACATGGTGTTTGATTTTTAGAAGTTCACCTAGACTCCCAGTTAGTCATATGTCATTTGAATGATATTTACCATGTGTGAGATCCTACTCTACTCTATCGATTCCTACAGGTATGACTTTTGGAATGATACTTTGATTTTCTTACTTATAATCACATCCCTAGAATTTCTAATCATGTATCTAATGCATATGCTAATTATATTTTAGATTGGCATTTGTCACATAACTAAGTAAATAAAATACATTCATACATTTACACATTATAACATTTATAAGTAAAGCTGAAGACCAATTTTTTTTATATTTCATCCTTTCAAGTTCAAAAAATATGGTGTCATAGTACAAAATGGGGCTCACACCCTCAAAATACATATATGGCCAGTATATAGCATGATCATGGCATCTACACATGTGGTTCTGGATGTGTATCATGATAGCACACTACGACGTTTGCAAGACGTCAGAAGAGTTTCACCCACGTAGGGGGTACACCCAGTGCCTGTCCTTGCATTGTCTCTGGCAGATCCTTCATTTGAACCATAGGAATCCTGTGCATCAATCGAGACAGGTACCCTTGCACATTCTGTAGCACTCTCTCCATGTCCCCACTTTCTAGATCATCTCCTCGATCCCTTCGTCGATGCCATGGGAATCCCTCTTGTTGTCGTGTACCTACATCTGCGTAACAAAGCAATTGTTAATACTTGATACCATGCAAAAATATTTGCGTTTTTTATTTTTCCTTTATCAAAATTTAAAAACACAAAAAAATGAAATATATAAAATCATTTCTTACCAATACACCATAGGAAGAACCTGGTGGCAAAGGCATGTCACGATCCCTTCTATAGTCGATCCCTTAGTAAGGATAGTTGTCAATGACTATGACTTGTCGGTGCCACCAAAAAAAGAACTCATCATTGTAGGGGTTTTGCACCCTACCACCTCCTAGTTTCCTCATCATGTCGGTCCACCGTGACATGGCTGAATCGTGTAGTCTATGTGGAGTAATCTTTACTCTAGGGATCAAACCTAGAACCCTCTCAGAGAAAAAACTACAAAGTATGGATGCAAATGCAAAATTTCTAATTCACCCTTGTTTGTAGTACATCAACTAACTCTTCATGTTAGCAAGGAGTGAGGTACACTAGTCATAAACAATGGTTCTTAAGCACTCCATCATGTAGAACATGAGTGGCCTTGATTCCTGGTAAAATGAGGTTGATCCTGAAATTCATGTGAATACAAGCATGATGATCTTTAAACTCGGGTTCTCGATCACCCTGATAGGGAGTTAGATACCTACTTTATCTATGCTTGGAACATAGTGGTTGGAAATGTACACCTCCATAGTCATACCACCCCAAGCTCCTCGGGCCTCTATATTCACTACCTCATCCCGACAAGACAATCATGTGATAAAGTAAATATCTTCTACTTCAATCCTCAAAGGTTGTCCATAGATATTGAAGGACTTTGTCTTCAGATCCTAGTAGTTTACCAATAACTGGATTAACCTCACCTGATCCCTCATTCCTTTGAGAGCCTAAAATTTATAAAGGCCACATCATTTTAAATATTGTTGGGCCCTTGCATATCTTCCCACTGCTGCATCTATCTCCTCATGCTCCCTTTCCCTCCATTCAATAACCATCCTGTAAAGGAGAAACCATTTTTTGAGTTAAATCCCTTTCAAAATATTGTTCACAAACTTGTACACGCACTAACTTGATAAAAATCGCATATAGAGCTTCATATATGTGTGCAATATTCACTTCGCTCGTGTATATGGGGTCGTATACATGACCCGATGATATGTCACCCGTGTACACCCTAGTTTCCATATAATACCCTCTTATACTAAAAAAAGGGGACTAAAAATGGAATTTAAACCATTGAAATTGAAGGAGAGGGGATGGGCACTTACTTGGTCCATGCGGTTGTTGATTTTGTTGATCGTAGCTCCCGCAATCGACACTTGAATATCATGGGGAAAATTGACTAAAATGAACTATGTGGGTTAAAGAACTCAAATGGTATGGTAAAATGTTATATATTTACTATTATTAGAAATTTTTTACCCACTTTCTATAGTTCTTTTCTATTTTTTGACCTTATGGACTAATAACGCAGTGGAAAGACTTGGTTTTAGTGGTTTTTTCCAGGATTTTTTATGGCTTCCATCATCCTACCACTCGTTCATGCCTTCGTCGGGTATACTCTTTCATCAGCATATAGGATAGGTTTTTACTATGTTTTTCATTCTTGCACCATCCTATGACCGTGATTCATACACCCTAGGTATGAAGACATTTATTAGTGACATGGAACCTTCTCACTGCTACTAGAAGTGTCGTTATTAAGTGGTAGAGACTTACCAAACATGGGTGCCCTAGTTAGAACCTTTGTGTCATTTGGTTCCCATGCAGAAGTTATTCCATAGGATCAAGAGTTCCTTATATTCCTAATATGACTTTGTGTTTGAACCCCATTTTCTTACTCACAAGCATTCTGACCATTACCTATGGGACTCCCCCCGAGTCTTGGTTAAGCTCTTTTTGGACTCCCAAAAAAATGAAAATATTGTCGAGTGAACTTGTCTCTTTCACACTCATTGAATGGTTTTGAAAGGATGTCTATTTGGTATAAGTTTAACCCTTTTCTGGACCAAGTAGACTTCTTACAAAAAAGGAATACTCTAGTAACCATTGGCTAGAAGAGTTCTCCTGGGTATTATTTTATACTTTTTTGGGCCTAGGGGACTAAATCTACAAAAAAGGAAATTTTTTGGAGTTAAGTTGTAATTTAATTCCATCATCCTACTTGCATTATTGATCCTATTGTCAGTTACCTCTTTCTCGTTATAATCCTCTTACCTCCTCAATTTGCATAACTAGCCAAGAAGTGCCTTCCATATATCCTTTGCATCTTGACATCATGTACCCTTAAAGGAAACATCCCCCCAAGTGTCCATGCCCCACATACACTTACTTTCATTGGGAATAGGTATGTTCTGGTTCTTGGAACTAGTTTCTTACTCATGAAACTTGTTTCCTCTCCTGTATCATAACATTTATTTGCCTATGAAAAAACCAAAAAAAGACGGGCGGGAAAAGAATATTATATCATGTCGACAAAAATCATGT
Source organism: Picea engelmannii (assembly GCA_009831015.1). Lineage (NCBI taxonomy): Eukaryota > Viridiplantae > Streptophyta > Pinopsida > Pinales > Pinaceae > Picea > Picea engelmannii. The sequence goes on along the minus strand of ML780147.1, from coordinate 38,398 downwards.
CGCCTTTGAGTAGAGAACAAACTTTTGAGTCCACTTTCATCCAAATTTTGGGTATAGAATGACCTTAGGAAGCTGAGCTCATTACTTAGAGTTTACTCCTCCGACTAGTTATTCTTCCAGTCCCTATGGAGAGTTTTTTGATGCCTCCTGCATCGTAATTTTTTTTATCAATGATCATTATCAAATCTATGTTGCTTGAGTTTTCCATATGTCTCATGCTCTTGGTCAAAGGAATTCTATAATCTGGTGTCATCCATTTCTCAAAACTCTTGAATTTGCATGTCGGCCATATCCTCAGTGTATCTCAGAGTCACGTGAAGTTGTTGTTCTAATGTGCACCCTGGGCCTATTTTCATTATGGGTAGTTAACCTTGAACCCAACAGATGACATTTCCTCATTGGTCATTGACTGGGGGGTTTCCCTTATGTTCAATGACAAAAAATTTATTCACACATTGGGATTTGTGCAGTGTCTTGGATTCCATTAACCTTATTGGCGGTTTCCTCTCCTTTGTCGACAGTTTTCCTTATTGGTTTCTATTCAGAGGATCTCTTTCGTGCACTACTTGAATCATGTCCATGCGATAGATGCACATGGTCATTGGTTTGCGAACATCTTATTCGTCTAAGCTCCTCATAATAATCAAGTTATTTCTTTGTACCTCATTTTGGATGATGAGAGATTCCCTAATTCTCTCCTTTCAATGGGTCTCCTTCCATCGACTCTAGCACATATATTTTGGAAATGAGACCTAGATTCCTATGAGTACCTCGAGGCTTGCAGTCATCAGTGGCAGGTTCTCCTACCATCGACATTTGGGAATACATCAATGTATCATGATCGATGGATTCTTCAAGTGTTCGACCTCAACACCCCTATTCATACTTGTAGAATGTACTCAGTGCCTTGTGTTATCACATATTTTTGCAAAGGGATGTTTTCCTTTGGATTTGGCCATTGGGTGACCAAATGCAAAAGAAGTGGGTTTTAAAAACCCACAATTGTTCTTCATCCAAAGTTGGGGCGTGATTGTGCGAAGGCATGCACATACCTGGTCGATGAAAATCCATCAAGCACAGGCTCAGTCTTGGCCATCAGATCCATCAGACAAATCATATTGGAATTTCGTGGGTATTTGGGATCCAAAAGTTGCTCGAAGTTTAGTGCCAGGGAAAAGGCTCGAGATCAATGGATGAGAAGAGTTTTAGTATGGACTGTTGGATCATCTTTTCGTGATTTCGTGAGTCAGGAAAGTAAGAGGACAGAGTTATGAGGACTCATGAAACGCGAACTCATGAAATGATCTGGGCCATCCAACTAGAGGAGCACTTGGAAATAGATAAGTGAAATCGCGATTTCACGTTTCAGAGGTTTCAGCATGGAGCAAGGTGCAAAATCCCGAAACGTGAAATCGTGAATCGCTCAAATAGTTGGGCCCATGTTCGTAGCCTGAGGTCACATTGAAAAAGAGGCGAGGCACAGAATTAACAAAGCATGAGGTCACAAAATGAACTGGTTCGTCCCACCAGAAGAGATGCGTGGCGCCAAATCCGAGAAGTCACAATTTCGCGAGTCGGAGGTCTCAACATGGAGCATAGCATGAACTCCCGAAACGATAAATTAGGAAGCATCGAGGAGTTGGGCCCATGGTCGCATCGTGAGTTCATATCGAAGCGAGTCCAGTGGGAAAGTGCCCATCGCGAGGAGCCTCAATCATCGGATGCATAGCATATCTGACCGTCGATCAGAGTAGGGCCATTTATCATATCGGGTATTGGGAGATTGTGGTCATGCGAGGTGAAAACTCCCTGAAATGCGAAATCTCAAAATATCATATGGGATAAGCGTTGGGTCATGGCACGAGGTCGCATGTAGGTAAAGGAGTCGAGTTCAAGTGAGTCGCAATAAAGGTCAAAATGCCAGTGTTGGATGCTAAAAGAGGTCGCTGCATTTTTCCAGGTGCCAATTCAACTCGTCCTTATCCTGATCCTGATGTAGAAGCTAATGGAAGCATTTGAAACCTCTCCTCGCCCCATAAATGAAAATCATGGAGGATACAACCATGGAAAATAGAGTTTTCATCTCGTGGTACCTCTGCAAGTGGTTTTTCCTGCAATCCCATATTGATCTGAGTTTGTGTCTAAAAAGGAATACCTGCACAGTCTGACTGAGAAGACGACACACCATGGAAGCCCAAGCATGCCTATGTTGTTTTTTACAAAAAAATTGAGTATATGTATGGAGTTTTGTTATTTTGTAAAGGTTTGGTCGTTGGTTGAGCAGGGCTCCCAATTTGTAATTTTGTTTATCCAGAGTTGTTCTCTAGTTATGTAATCAACTTGAGACTTTCATGTTAATAGAATTCAACTTTCCTCTTTCCATTTTGTTTGTGAAAGTTTTTTAAAACACTCGGGCATGGATGATCTAGTCGAGGATTGTTATACTATTGTAATGGAGGTTTGATTATAGTGGTATCGTGGTCAATTTTAATCATTTCCCTGGGCATCTATTTCCCTCTCACATTTAATGGCTCGGGCATGGAGGATCCAGTCGAGTTGTTACAGTTGTACGATGATGGAGGTTTGATCATACTATCGTTGTAACTATGTCCCTTGTAGACATATTTCGGTGTCTGAATTTGAGTTCAAGAATGCTCTTGAGTTTGGGTTTTCTTCTCTGAGCTGCTGGAAGGTCATATTCCCAGAGCAGTCTCCTTCACCCTTTCTCCTAATTCTTCCCTCTACTCTCACTTTAACTCAATTTAATAATTGAATTTAATGTGGCCCTCGCTTCCCTGTGCATTTCCTGTCCAGTTCTGTGTTGAACATCTTTCACGTTGTTGATTTTTGGTCATCTACCATCCACATTTAAACCAACATCCACCCCAAACATTGATGGGTATCAAGCTTACCTCTACCGCAATATAGGGGTTACTTTCGGTGCTAACATTTATGGCGTCGTTGTCGGGGACAAATTGAAAATTTTCCCTAGATAGAATGACAATGAGCTTCTGATTATGAAGGTCCATCGAACATCAGAACCTTTGAAGATTTCAACTGTGCACCTAGCGACTCCACTAAGGAGACTCCACTGTTTCAGTGTGGTTTCCTTTGGCTATAGCTACAGCCGCCTAGGAGAACACAACAATCAGATCTGGTCATTGATGATGAACAAAGACCAAGCACACTCTGACTGCATATCTTTCACCTGGAAACTCCATGGTTAAAGAATCAACTGGAAACTCCACTGGTTTGAAATGGAGAAAATTTTGGCTCGGAGGTTTTCTCCTTTTAATTTTTTTGCTATTCCTGGTTTTCCTAATGTTGTTCCTACTGTGGATTAATGGGGTGATTATTTGCCCATATTTAGGGGGCATGTATTGGAAAACCCTACTCATCATTTCCGTGATTTTCATGAAATCATGCATCAATGGGATATGCATGATGAGGATGTATTATTAAAAAATTTCATGTTCTCATTAGTAGGGGATGCTCATGAATGGTATCATTCTTTACCCCTTGCTAGCATCTCCTCCCTGAGAGAGTTTCATGCACCCTTCAGTAGGCACTATCAAAGGTTTTATTCCTCGTAGTTTATTTGTCATATTTGTTGTGAGGAATATGAATACAGTGATCAAGATATGGCTATGCCTAATGAGGACCATAAAGAGGATGGAGATGATTCAGGTGAGCTGATGGGGCTGGTAAAATATCTCTCTGTCGAGATAGAAATGTTCAAATCCGAAGAAGATGCAGAGGATTTTCCAGTCCCTGAGGCAGATGTTCTTAGCAACTCTACTGAGGATGATAATGAAGATTTCATAATTGTATCTAGGGCCTGCATTCTGCTCATTATTCAGATGAGGAGAAGCAGAGCCCCACATCACATTTTGTTGACCAAAGGATCATCCAGCCTGTATATGACAGCTATGAATCAGATTCTGAGCTGGATATGCAGGATCTCCAAGAACATACTGGAAGAACCCCATCCTTTTTTCACTAATGAAGAATATTACAAGGAAATCAAACATCCTGGACTTGCAGAAGACATTGAGCATCATGATGAAGAGAAGAGATTTCCCATGGGTCATGTTTATGATGATTATGAATCTGACCCTTGGGAGAGCCAAGAAGAAGAACCAAAAGAAATAGAGAAGCGGCAAGAGGAGCAGTTTATCTCTTGTTCAGAGCCTGTCAGTGAGAAGCCATCGCCTAATATCAGTCAGCTTACATCAACCCCTCACCCGCCTGTGCTTACTAGATACATTCAGCAATGTGTGAGCCGTTGTGCAGCGGAGAAGGTTGCATGTTAAAAAGTCTTTGGAGTTTGTCACTAGTCCTATGAGCCTGTGAAGGAATACATGGAGTTGTATTTCCTTCATGTTTTGAAGCCACCCAGCTTTATCCTAACCTCAACCTTAGGACGAAAGTTGAAGGATGTAACCATTTTGCTATAACAGTTGCATTATCCATTATCAATCATCGACAGAGTGAAGGAGATTCCATTTAGGAAGTTACTTGAATGGCTATGGTGGAAGTTTGTGTTCACCTAACACTGTGTAAAAAATTATTAGTTTAGGACTGTACATAAATAAGATCCTCGGAGCATGTGTGTTTATTTTTGTTTACTTATCGGATTTATTTCCTTGGCAGGGTGTTTTGAGCTTGACTCCATAGCCCAATAGAAGGTGATTGTAACTGCAAAAGGAGATCTTAGAGCCTCGTAAAGAGGACTCTATCGCCCATGGAGCCTAATGTTATCACATATTTTTTCATGGGGAATTTTTCCTTTGGAGTTGGCCATTGGGTGACCAAATGCGAAAGAAGTGGGCTTAAAGAAACCACAATTGTTCTTCACCCATATTTGGGGAACGATTTTGCGAAGGTGTGCACACACCTGATCGACAAAAATCCATCTAGCACAGGCTCAGTCTCGGCCATCGAATCCATCAGACAAATCAGATCAGCGGTTCGCAAGTATTCGGGATCCGAAAGTTGCTCGAAGTTTAGTGCCAGGGCAAAGGCCCAAGATCAATGGATGAGCAAAGTTTTAGTCTGGGCCGTTGGATCAACTTTTCGCAATTTCGCAAGTCAGGAAATTAAGATGACAGAGTTATGAGAACTCGCGAAATGAACTGGGTCTTCCAACTAGAGGAGCACGTGGCAACAAATAAGAGAAATCATGATTTTTCATTTCAGAGATTTCAGTATGGATCAAGGCACAATCTCCTTGAACGTGAAATCATGAAGTGCTCAAATAGATGGGCCCATGGTCGCAGCCCACGGTCTCATTGAAAAGGAAAAGAATCAGTGAAGCATGATGTCATGAAATGATTTGGGTCGTCTGATCCGAAGAGACACATGGTGCCAGATCCGAGAAGTCAGGATTTCGTGTGTCGGAGGTCTCAACATGGAGCACAGCGTGAACTCCCAAAATGAAAAATTGTGAAGCGCCCAAGATTTGGGCCCATGGTCGTAGCCCAAGGTCATATCGAAAAGGGTCGGGGGGGAAGTGCCCATCACGAGGAGCCTCAGCCGTCGGATGCATGGCAGATCCTACTGTCGATTGGAGAAAGGCCTTTTCGCATATCAAATATCGGGATATTGTGGTCACGTGAGGTGAAAACCCCCTGAAACGCAAAATCTTGAAATATCATATGGGATAAGCGTTGGTTCATGGCCTGAGGTTGCATGCAGGTAAAGGAATCAAGGTCATGTGAGTCATGATAAAGGTCGAAACGCCATTGTTGTCTGCTAAAAGAGGTCGTTTCATTTTTCAAGCGCCAATTCGACTCAGCCTCGTCCCGATCCTAATGTAGCAGTTAATGAAAGCAGTTGAAACCTCGCCTCACCCCATAAATGAAAAGCATGGAGGAGCCGACCATGGAAAATATAGTTGTTAGCCCATGGTATGCTTGCAAGTGGTTTTTCCTGCAAGCCCATACTGATCTGAGTTTGAGTCTGACAAAGGAATACCTGCACAGTCTGATTGAGAAGATGGTGCACCATGGAAGCCCAAGCACGCCTCTATTGTTGTTTACGAAAATTTTGAGGATATGTATGGAGTTCTATTATTTTGTAAAGGGTTGGTCTTTGTTTGATCAAGGATCCCAATTTGTAATTTTTTTCAGCCAGAGTTGTTCTTTGGTTATGTAATTGAATTGAGACTTTCATGTTAATAGACGTCAGCTTCCCTCTTTCCATTTTGCCTATGAAAGATGTTTAAAACACTCAGGCATGGATGATCCAGTTGAGGATTGTTATCTGTTGTAATGAAGGTTTGATTATAGTGGTATCACGGTCATTTTTATTCATTTCCCTATGCATCTATTTCCCTCTCACATTGAATGGCTCGGGCATGGAGGATCCTGTCAAGTAGTTACAGTTGTAGGATGATGGAGGTTTGATCATACTATAGTTGTAACTATGTCCCTTGTAAACATATTTTGGTGTCTGAATTTGAGCTCAAAAATGCTCTTGATTTTGGGATTTCTTCTCTGAGTTGTTGGAAGGCTGGATGCCCAGAGTAGTATCCTTCACCCTTTCTCCTAAGTCTTCCCTCTTCTCTCACTTTAACTCAATTTACTGACTGAATTTATTGTGGCCCTCACTTCCCTGTGCATTTCTTGTCCAGTTCTCTGTTGAATATCTTTAACGTTGTTGAGTTTTGTCCATCAACCATCCACATTTAAACCAACATCCACCCCAAACACTAATGGGTATCGGCCTTACCTCTGTTTCAATCCAGGGGTGACTTTTGGTGCTAACATTTATGGCATCGTTGCCGGGGACGAATTGAATATTTTCCCTAGGTAGAACAAAAATGAGCTTCTAATTTTAAAGGTGCATCGGACATCAGAACCTTTGAAGATTGAAACTGTGCACCTGGTGACTCTATTGTCTCAAATCCATTGTTTTAGTGTGGCTTCCTTTGGCTATAGCTACATCCCCCTGGGAGAACACAATGATCAGATATGGTCTTTGATGGTGAACAAAGACCAGGCACACTCTGACTACATATCTTTCACCTAGTGAATCCATGGTTAAAGAATCAACTGGCGACTCCACTGGTTCGACACTGAAAAAATCCTAGCTCAAAGGTTTGCTCCTTTTAATTTTTATTTTGTTCCTAGTTTTCCTAATGTTGTCCCTACTATGGATGAATGGGGTGATTATTTGCCCATATTTAGGGGGCATGTAGAGGACAACCCTACTCAACATCTCCGTGAGTTTCATGAAATCATGCATCAGTGGGATATACATCATGAGGATGTATTATTAAAAATGTTCATGTTCTCATTAGTAGTGGATGCTCATGAATGGCATCAGTCTTTACCCCCTGCTAGCATCTCCTCCCTAAGAGAGTTTTGTGCACCCTTCAATAGGCACTGTCAAAGGTTTTATTCCTCAGAGTTTATTTTTCATATTTGTTGTGAAGAATATGAAGACAGTGATCAAGATATGGATATGCCTAATGAGGACCATAAAGAGGAACGAGATTATTTGGGTGAGATGATGGGGCTGGTAAAATCTCTCTCTGTCGAGATAGAAAGGTTCAAATCTGAAGAAGACGTAGAGGATTTTCCAGTCCCTGAGGCAGATGTTCTTGGAAGCTCTACTGAGGATGATAATGAATATTTCATAACTGTAGAGGCCCCACATTATTCTCCTAATGTGTTTGTTGTCCCTAGATTTGATGGTTTTTTGGATGAGGAGCAGTAGAGCCCCAAATCACAGTTTGTTGACCAGAGGAGCAGCCAGCCTGTATATAACAGCTACGAATCAAATTCTGAGTTGGATATGTAGGATCTCCAAGAAAATAATGTAGAACCCCATCCTTTGTTCACTAATGAAGAATATTATGAGGAAAGCAGCCATCCTAGACTTCCAAAAGACACTGAGAAACATGATGAAGAGTAGAGCTTTCCCACAGGTCTTGTTTATGATGATTATGAATCTAACCCTTGGGAGAGCCAAGAAGAAGAACCAGAAGAATCAGGGAAGCATCAGGAGGAGCAGTGTATCTCTTTTTCATAGATTATCAGTGAGCAGCAATCGCCTGATATCAGTCAGCCTACATCAGCCCCTCACCCACCTACACTTACCAGAGACATTCAACAATTTGTAAGCCATTGTGCATTGGAGAAGGATGCATGTTACAAAGTCTCTGGAGTTTTTCGTTGGTCCTATGAGCCTATGAAGGAATACATGGAGTTGTATTTCCTTCATGTTTTGAATATACCCAACTTTATCCTAACCTCAGCCTTAGGACGAAAGCTGAAGGATGCAACTATTTTTTTGTCACAGTTGCATTATCCATTATCAATCATTGACTGAGTGAAGGAGCTTCTAGTTAGGAAGTTACTTGAATGGCTATGGTGGAAGTTTGCATTCACCTAGAACTGTGTAAAAATTTATTAGTTTAGGAATGTACATAAATAAGCTCCTTGGAGCATCTGTGTTTATTTTTGTTTACTTATCGGCTTTATTTCCTCAGCAGGGTGTTTTGAGCTTGACTCCATAGCCCAATAGAAGGTGACTGTAATTGCAAAAGGAGATATTAGAGCCTCGCAGGGAGGACTTTATCCCCCATGGAGCCTAATGTTATCACATATTTTTGCAGGGGGATGTTTTCCTTTGGAGTTGGCCATTGGGTGACCAAATGCGAAAGAAGTGGGCTTAAAAAACCCACAATTGTTCTTCATCCAAAGTTGGGGCGCGATTGTGCGAACACGCGCACATGCCTGGTCAAAAAAAATTCATCAAGAATAGGCTCAGTCTCAGTCATCGGATCCATCAGCAAATCAGATCAGTGGTTCACGGGTATTCGAGATTAGAAAGTTGCTTGAATTTTAGTTCCAGGGAAAAGGCCCGAGATCAATGGACGAGCAAAGTTTTAGTCTAGACCATTGGATCAACTTTTCGTGATTTCGCGAGTTGGGAAAGTAAGAGAATAAAGTTATGAGGACTCACGAAACATGAACTTGTGAAATGATCTGGGTTGTCCAACTAGAGGATCACGTGGCAGTAGATAAGCGAAATTGTGATTTTGCGTTTCAGAGGTTTCAGCATGGAACAAGGCGCAAACTCTCAAAACATGAAATCACGAAGTGCTCAAATAGTTGGGCCCATGGTCACAGCCCGAGGTCACATTTAAAAGGGGGCGGGGCATGGAATCAGTGAAGCACGAGGTCACAAAATGATATGGGTCATCCGATCTGAAGAGACGCGTGGTGCCAAATCTGAGAAGTCACGATTTCGCGAGTCGAAGGTCTCAACTTGGAGCACAGCGCAAAATCCCGAAACGTGAAATAAGGAAGTGCCCAGAAGTTGGACCCATGGTCATAGCCTGATGTCATATCGAAGATGATGCAGACGGGCTCATCCTACATCCGCCCACAGGATCGTTCAATTCTTCATGCAAGCCGAAGCGGCTCCTTCGATTCCTTGTTGGAATCTCTGATGAAAACTCGATCCACAGGTCCTTCTCATTTCCCTATCACGGCATTTTTCACATGACCGCACTCTTTCCCCGATGACAAATTTTGGGTTTTGGGGTTTCAGAATCCCCGACGTCAAGATTTATTTTCCTCTTGAACTCGTGAACTCTGATTCGTCGATGTGCTCCCTTCTGGCCTTAGCCCCTCCTGGCTATAATTTGTAGTCCATGTGACCACTTCCCATAAGACCGCAGCCTTATGTCTTTCAGGATTCGGGGTTTCATCTTTTCTGATCTCGAGAACCTCTGTCCCCTCGAACTCCCAATCTGCCGATACGAAACTTTACGCGTTAGACCTCCTGGCTAAGCTCCTGGCCTATGTGACCACTATCCCCTCATGACCGCAGTCTTACCTCTCGTCGGGGTTTCGAGCTTTTAAATGCCGCAATGCATTTTCCCACAGGATTCCCAATCCTCTGAATCCTGATACGCTCCAACTTCCGTTATCCCTCCAGGATAAACACCTGGCCCACGTGACCACCAATCCGTAAGACCGCAACCTTATATACTTTCGGGGCTTCGGACTTTCCAATGCCAAAGTGCATAGACGCTTTGTCCTTGGGATCCCCGATATGACGTTAACTTCCGCTAGCCCCTCCCTAGGCTAGACTCGTGGTCCACGCAACCCTGCCATCTATGACCACAGTCCTGTCTCCAATCGGGGTTTCGGTCTTCGGAGTTCCAAAAGGTCTGTACTTCTTGTCCACCGGATTCCCAATATCCTGATTCCTAATATGCTGATAGACAACCTCCATTTCAGGACTTTCCTCGATGGCACTCTATTTCTTCCACGCGTCCTCCTCTAATGGACGGTTCAGATCCAACCTCGGAATATCGCGACTTGCGATGCTCCGATGACAATATTTCACTGTCAATTCAAAACCCTGGTAGCCAATATACCGACGGGTCACTCGATCTCCGCCACATGTCCCCACAATGGATGGTCCAGATTGTTCCTGGGACTTTTACCATGAAATTTCATGATCTCGTGTCATCGAGATCTCCAATATCCCGATATGAGAAACCTCGATGAGCCAACCCTCCTTTCAAGATTTCTCCTTTTCTATTTACGAAGGCTTAACTCCCTCGCAACTCTCTACTGATCCGATAGTTGTCGGGTCTCTGGATCAAGATCTGATGGCTCAAACCATTTATTCCTCTGTGCTCCTCCTGATTCTCCCTGGACATGAAAACCAATGGTCCAGATCTCGATCTTCGACTGATCTGACGGTTGCTTTGCTCCCTCCTGAGCTTCTGCGCTTTCTTCCCAGACTTTGGAGAAATTCCAAAGATTCAAAAGGCCTTGGCCTGTGTCTAATTCCTCTGGTGAACTCTCGACTCTGAGCTTCGCTACGCGTATGCAACATTGTCCCTCCTGATATTTTATCTTTGAATCCTTGAAGGATTCTTCAACTTCTTCACTCCTGCAGAGTCTTCACGCACACACAGTGCTATCTCTCCTGAGCTTCTCAAACACTCAGACCCCTAAGGGATTTTGTCTTTCTTCTCTTCTCCCTCAGATGGAGAATTTGACGCCCTCCAAGCTGTCCTTTGCTCAAGCAACCTCTTGTTGAGTCTACCAGGGTATTCAGTAACCCTGTGAAGATCCTTCAGTGGACTCTTCCTCAACTTCCAAAACTCAAAGAGTTCTCTTCTCTTGTGCCTGTCTACACAATTACTCAAATGCCCACCTGGCATAGTATCTTCTCATAGAACTTCCAACGGTCGGTCTCCCTTTGTGCACTCCTTGAACCTACTCAATGCCCACTTGGCAGAGCTTTAGAATCCCCTAGTGATTCTGGTTCTTCTTTCTAAACTCACAGCAGAGTTCTTCCACCAAAGGCACCTTGTACCTGTGCTCAATGCCCACTTGGCAGAGCTTTACAGAACTCACAGCAAAGTTCTGTCTTCAACTGTGTCTCTCATACACAGCCTTTTTTCTCCAAGGTATTCAGCAACCTTGAGGTCTTCTTCTTCTGAGTTGTTGATCTCCAGCTTCTATGCCACAACACGTCTCTGTCTGACTCTGCAGAGTTCAGAAGTGCATCCTCTATGCACGACTATCAGAACCTGCAGCGTTCTGTCACACCCTCCTGGTGTGAAGCCTCAAATACCTTCACCTGAAATCAAACACTCTCCTGCAAATGCCTAACATACATCTACAGCATACATTCATATCATATGAAGAACACTCACAGACATCCACATAACACAGAATAATGCAGGAAAAACTACTCTTTGTATTAAATATGGCAAATTCCTGTATATACAAGGTGTTCCTAAGAACGGCCTGTAACAAGGTCTCGGCTCCTTTCTTCTGCTCTACAACTCACATATTCTCTCCAACTCTCTTCCCTTACACAAAATGAGATCCTAAGTCTATTTTACCTGAGGGGGCTCTTCGAGCGCTTCCCTCCAACCTACCTACCCTATTCAATTACATTGAATGGGTTGTCTAGTCCAGCATATGGATCTAGATCTCAGCCTTACAAACATTAAAGGCCGATCTACCTAACGCCTGCACAAAGGCATGACTCTATAGCTCACCAGCTTTAAACATTAAATTACATTCAATTTCAAAATTAAAAGATGAGGGTTGTGCCTCTCTTCATCTTTGAATGCACGCGCTCGACGTGGCTGGATGGTTGGATGGATGACGTGGAGAGATGCTCTTGCATCATACTCCTTAGCTGCAAAATTCATGAGCTCCTACTCATGAGCTTCCCATTTCAACTGTTGAAATCCTCCTAGATCCCAAATCATCCTCTGGAGCTGTTCATCCACCTCATTCTGTTGCTGCTTCTGCGTTGTTGTTTTTGTTGCTGCTTCCTTCTTCCTGTTCAGCCTCTCCTTCCTAACAGTGTCTGATGATCGGATCATCAGCTCCATGATCCCTTCGATCACTTCGTCCAACTGCTCCCATGGCTAGCTCTACTCATGCAGTCTCCTCAGCTACAAAAATTTTTGGTACATGAGAAGATCATCATGATCTCCCATGCCTCCTTCATCAGTTTCCAACTTCACCTGTTGTATGTGCATGCTCTCCACTTTCACCCTTCTCTCCAGGGCTTCAACCTGTTTCCACAGATCAGCAAAACAAATGTTTTTTGCCTCTTGTCCTTCTTCTGCTGCAAACTCCCACATTGCAGTCTCTTCAGCTACTTGCCTGAAAATGTTGAGCCATTCCTCAGAATGCTCGTCCTCTCCTTCTGCTTCTTTTGTTGTCAGCTTCAGTGCTACAGCTTCTTCAGGTTCTTGGCTGAAAGCGTTGATCCATTCCTCAGGATTCTCATCAGCTTCTTCGTCTGCTTCTTCTTGTGCTTGGGCAGTCTCAAACACCTGCTCCAATCCCTCTTTGACAGTCTCGGCTAGTTGTCCTTCTGCTGTTGTTGCATCTACAACACAGATTTATGCCTCTCCTGGGCTAAGTGGTAGGAATATCTCGATTCCCCCAATCATAATAAGGCTTCTCTGATCTCCCTCTTCTATCAGTTGCACCTACTGATCTAAATCCATTTCTGAATTTATGAGACCCTCAGACAGTCCCATCTGCTCATCCCTGCCCACCTGGCAATATGGGATGCTTTCGCTGCTCTCTTGGCAGATTATGAAATCAACCGATCCCATCTTCATCAGCAACCCTTGTTGAATTGAACTCACCTCCGATTCCATGAGAATTTCAGATAGTCTCGAATGCTCATCTCTGCCCACCTGGCAATCCGAGATGCTTCTGCTACCCTCCTGGCAGTCTTCGAGATCCCGTAGTGACCTCATATCATTTCCCAGCTGGCAATGTAAAATTCCTCGGTTGTCCTCCTGACAGTCTCTAAGATCCCACAATGATCTCATCTCGTTTCCCACCTAGAAAACTGGAATTTCCTCTCTGCCCTCCTGGCAGTTCTTGAGATCCTCAGCCGATCCCAATTCACTGAGATCTCTCCCAGTCTCTGGTTCACATATCTGAACCATTTCCTCTTTTGATCCGTCGAGGTTTTCAACATACCTCAACCATCCTTTCAACAGCCTTCGATGTCTTATGACCATCAACTCCTTGACTGGCCATTTTTCTTTTGGCTTCTTCATGGGCCATTCATACACCCATCTCTGCTTGGCTTTCTGTTGCATCCGCAGTTCAAGATTTTCTATGTCTTCCTTTATTTTAGCGAGCTCTTTATCCATCTCTGCAATATTTTTTGCCTTACTCTTCTTCCCAGCATGCCTATGGTCTTCAGTAACCATGGTGTTGTCTCTGTCTGCTCTCCTAGAAAACCTGTTGTTGTCACTCTGCACTAAGAGTGTTTCCAACTTCATCTTCCACAGTCCTGCTGACTGCTTTCTTGATTGTTGCCTGCCTGCAAACAATCACCACAGAGTCTCCAGTGCTCTGTCTTCTCCCTCTACTTGAAATATACAAACAAAGTTCTATCTCGGATACCACTTGATGCAGACGGTCTCGTCCTACGTCCGCCCACAGGATCGTTCAATTCCTCATGCAAGCCAAAGCGGCTCCTTCAATTCCCTGCTGGAATCTCTGATGAAAACCCGATCCACAGGTCCTTCTCATTTCCCTGTCATGACCTTCTGCACATGACTGCACTCTTTCCTCGATGACAAATTTTGGGTTTCGGAATCCCCGATGTCAAGAGTTCTTGTCCTCTTGAACTCACGAACTCTAATTCGCCGATGTGCTCCCTTCCGGCCTAAGCCCCTCCTGGCTATGCTTTGTAGTCCACGTGACCACTTCCCATAAGACTGGAGCCTTATGTTTTTCGGGATTCAGGGTTTCGTCTTTTTTTATGTCAAGAACCTCTGTCCCCTCGAACTCTCAATCACCGATCTGTCGATACGACACTTTACGTGTTATCCCTCCTAGCTAATCTCTTGGCCTATGTGACCACAATCCCCTCATGACTGCAGTCTTACCAATCGTCGAGGTTTCGAGCTTTTAAATGCCACAATGCATTTGCCCACGGGATTCCCGATCCTCCAAATCCTGATACACTCCAACTTCCATTAGCCCTCCAGGCTAAACACCTAGCCCACATGACCACCAATTCGTAATACCACAGCGTTATATACTTGCAGGGCTTTAGAATTTCTCATGCCAAAGTGCATAGACACTTTGTCCTTGGGATCCTTGATTCTTTGACCCACAATATGACGTCAGCTTCCGCTAGCCCCTCCCTGGGCTAGACTTGCGGTCCACGTGACCCTGCCGTCTATGACCACAGTCCTGTCTCCAATCAGGGTTTCGGTCTTCGGAGTTCCAAAAGGTCTGGACTTCTTGTCCACGGGATTCCTGATATCCCGATTCCTGAAATGTCGATAGACGACCTCCCTTTCGGTACTTTCCCCGATGGCATTCGATTTCTGCCACACGTCCTCCTCTGATGGACGGTTCAGATCCAACCTTGGAATATCGCGAATTGCGATGCTCCAATGACAATATTTCACTATCAATTCAAAACCCCAGTAGCCGATATACTAATGGGTAACTCGATCTCCACCACGTGTCCCCACAATGGACGGTCCAGATCGTTCCTGGGACTTTTACCATGAAATTTCTCGATCTCATGTCATCAAATCTCCGATATCCTGATATGAGAAACCCTGATGAGCCAACCCTCCTTTCAGGATTTCTCCTTTTTTGTTCATGAAGGCTTAACTCCCTCGCAACTCTCTGCTGATCCGACGGCTATCGGGTCTCTGGATCAAGATCTGACGGCTCAAACCATTTCTTCCTCTGCGCTCCTCCTGATGCTCCCTGGACGCGAAAACCAACGGTCCAGATCTCAATCTCCGGTCGATCTGACGGTTGTTGTGCTCCCTCATAAGCTTCTACGCTTTCTTCCCAGACTTGGGAGAAATTCCAA
>ML780147.1:0-22976 GCA_009831015.1 Picea engelmannii | reverse complement strand
CATATGGCCCTAGGGACCTCCAACACCATAAATGCATCGAGTGGGATTCAAAACCCCTCGCACATGAAGGTGGCCATCTATGTGTCAATATGGTCAAGTCTCGAATTAATGTAGCCACTCGTGATTACGGTTCTTCACATACTGTTATAGGTCCAGAGTCTCCTCCTCCTCTGTAAACACCCTTTCATTTCAAAAATTCAAAACCTCTACCTCGTATTCGGAAAGGAGTACTAAATCACTCTACCCATGATCCTAATGCCAGATCCACCCAGAACTATTCGATTGTCAAATAATTGAGCCAAACCCCTTGTGCAATGTCAGCTTTGGAGGTGATCCATACATTTTCTTCGTAGAGGAATTCCTTTTTATCTGCATTAGGAGCTATTGACATGTGTGGCTCGAAGGTTATCAAGTTTGACATCGTGGATGTTAATCCTCATGTGTGATGTCCCTAACTTGTTGGCAAGACATTGGCTCTCTAACCCTATCTCAATATATGACTATGTTGACCACATTTTATGGGCGTTCATTTTGACCCCACGGAATCCACCCTAATTTTCTGGTCCAATTAGGCGGGAATGTTGTGGAAGTCAATGTCGAGGTGGTTGATGTGCCTCTCAACTATAATTTACTACTAGGGCACAATTGGACTTATTCCATGATAGTTGTCATGTCATCTTTTTTCTATACTTTATGTTTTCCTCACGAAGGGAAGGTAGTGATGATTGATCAGTTGTCCTTTGCACATGCTAGTCCTAGTGCATCGGTTGGACTTTTGGTCCTTGTAATTGATAATTATCAGTAGGAAACTGAGGATGCTGGTGTCGGAATGTATTCCTATTTTATGGGTATCTTTGATTTCATGGCCCCAATTCACCATATTCATGCCATTTCCAGTGATTCTTCATCATCGAAGAGGTATGTTTCTTTTCTTACTTCATATTTCAATGACCCTTGTACCCTACCTTCCCTGACTATGTTGTATGAAGGTCAGTCACACATTGGGATGGAAATTCTATTGTCAGCAATAGAAGTCGTGTATCAGGATATTATTTATGCTACTACTGACCCAGATCCTTCCCCCTCATGAACGGATGAAGTTGATCTTATTTTAGATCTTGTATGGTATTCTCAATCATCTTGTTCGCATGATTTCCTCGACGATACTATACCTTCATATGAATCCATATTAGAGGCCATGTATGGTCCTGATAGGTCTTGTGATGATATGCATCATTGATATTATTTTCTCCTAGATCTTGTTAAGATCGAACAGGATGACTTTAGATCCACCCTGAGTGAGATGGTCAGTCATGTCATGGATCCATTAGATACACATGGTATTTATGTTAAAGGAAACATGACAAATATTTCTCCTACCGTAATGATCGGCATCTCTCATAACCCTAATAAAATTGAGAACATATATATCGGTGTAAATTGTTTGCCTAAAGAAACTAAGATCTACACCGATCTCTTCAAAGAATTATGAGATGTATTCAATTGGTCATATGAATAGATGTCAGGGATCAACCCCAACATTGTTGAGCATGAGATTAAAACCTATACAGATGCTAAACCTGTTCAGAAACGTCTTAGAGTTGTTAATCCTAGTAAGGCCCCCACCATTAAGGCAGAGGTAAAGAAGCTACTTAATTTTGGTTTCATCTACCCAGTTTCCTTGAATGAATGGGTGTCCAATCCCATTCCTATAAATAAAAAGCAAGGAAGAATCTGTTTGTGTATGGATTTTAGATACCTGAAAAAGGCATGTCCTAAAGATAACTTCCCTACTCCTTTCATTGACCAGATTCTTGACGAGTGTGTGGCAAGCAAAGTATTTTCCTTTATGGATAGATTTTCAGAATATAATCAAATTCATATCCAACCTGGTAATCAACATAAAACGACGTTTATTTGTCCTTAGAGTACTTTTTCATACCATAAAATTCCTTTCATCCATAAATTTCGGAGCGACCTTCCAATGTGCCATGACCTTTTCATTTCATGATATTAAGAATATTGTTGAATCTTACTTAAATGATCTCGCTGCTCACTCTCACAAGAGAGTAGATCACTACACTCACCTTTGATTAGTATTTGTGATATGTCATTATTATTGCATTTGGTTGAACCCTCGCAAGTTCATATTCTACGTTAGGTTCAATATTATTTTAGGATTCATAGTGTTTAAGCATGGGATCATGGTAGATCCTATGAAGGTTTATGGGTTACCTCAATTTCCTCCCCTGCACAACAATAGACAACTTCAGGGTTTACATGGGAAGGCTAACTTCCTGTGTCAGTTCATAGTGAACTATGTCAATTTAACTAAAGTTTTCATGCATATTTTAAAGAAGGAAACTTTGTTTATGTGGGATAAGCAAGACCAGGAATCCTTCGATGCTCCTAAGAAATCTTTGGTGTCGGCGCCTCTGTTGAAGCCTCCGGACTAAAGTAGAGACTACTTGCTTTATATTTTCACGTCCAAAGGGACGATTGGTATGGTTCTAGTTCAGGAGGATGATGAGGTCCATGATAAAAAAAATTATTATCTCAGTCGAAACCTAGTTGGTCCTGAAATTAAATACTCCCATGTAGAGAAGTTGGCCTTGGTCATTGTACATGCGGTTTAGAGATTATGACATTATATCTTACTTTGAAAATTTACTACCGTGGTTGCGGATATCAATACATTTCAATATGTCCTCACCAGGTGTATCATAGGGGGGAAATACAATAAGCGGATTGTTATTTTGCAAGAATTTGATCTCAATTTCGCTTCGACGAAGTCTAAAAAATCGCTAGTTTTTATCGAAATGATATTGAACTTCCCTCGACTAGATGAGGAATTTTTCATGACGATTCATTCATGGATGAACATATTCTCCTTATCTCATCTTAGAACCCCTAGTATGGAGACATTTTTATCTATCTTCAAACCTTGAAGCTACCCCATCATCTGTCAAGAGACGATCGATGACATATACATCATCAGGCTAAAAAATACCTTATTATCGACAACATTTTGTATCGTCATGGGGTAGATAATATTTTACTTCGTTCCTTGACTCACGGGGAAGATGAGGTTTTTCTCAATGAATGTCACAGTGGGGCATGTAGTGGTCATTTATTGGGGCTTGCGATAGCCCAAAATATATTGCGATCTGGTTATTTTTTGTCGTCAATTTTTAAAGATTGCATTGAAGTGGTCAAGAAGTGTCACCCTATCTAGGTGTTCGCTTGGAAAATGCACTCGCAACCAGCCCCTCTTCACCCATTCTTCAACGTCGGTCTCTTCACCAATTGGGGGCTATATTTTATGGGTTGTAACCCAACCTCGGTTGGGGGGAAACAACATATTGGTCATGGATTATTTTACTAAATGGGAAAATGCCATGCCTATCGTTAAATCCTAAGGTAAGATTAAAGCATTCTTCATGTTCAACTAGATTGTATTCTGATTCGCAATCCCAAGAGATATTTTCCCTCATCATGGCAGTCACTTTCATAATGAAATGATGTAAGAGTTAGCATCAAAACTAGGGTTTGAGCATGGTCATTCTACCCCTTACCGTCCCCAGGAAAATGGACAAGTAGAGGCAGTGAATAAATCTATCAAGTCCATTTTGTAAAAAATGTTAGCCGGAGCAAATATGACTAGAATATGATGCTTTACCTTGCACTTTGTACATACCAAACCATGGTAAATACTTCCACTGGTTTCTCTCCTTTTTAGTTAGTACATGGCGTGGAGTCAATTCTTCCAATTGAATGTGAAATCCCTTCCCTTAAGTTGGCAATTGAGCTCCTACCTGACACATCCAATCTTGAATAACGCCTCATGCTCTTGGAGTGCCTCAACGAGTAGTGTCGATATGCCTCTATGTCTATGGAAGAGAATAAACCATGTGTTAAGGTTCAATATTATAAGTTTGTTTTTCTCCAACTGTATGTTGAAGGTGACTTGGTTCTCCTTTATGACAAAGACAAAGAACCACTGGGGGCAAGTAACTTCAACACCATTTAGCATGATGCTTATATCGTGCGATGTGTCTTAGAGAAAGGAGCCTACAAATTAGAAGATGAAGAAGGGAATATGTTGGATGAGCCCTGAAATGGGCTCTACCTTAAAAGGTATTACACTTGAGCCCTCAAACTTGGGCGTGACCTTTGTATACTAGTGTATCTTAGTGTATATACTATTTTCTCTTTTCCTTTGTGCCATTGGATTTCTTATCAATTTTTCCCTTGTTTAGCAGATGTCAATGGAATATTCGGTTTACTTAGGATTCGTGGATAGTTCCATTCATCATACGCAAAACATGGATACCACCACTTGGGTCATTTATTAATGTGAGGGCCAACTAGTGTCTTCAAGTGGTGATTGTATAGAGCCATCAACGAATAATGTGGTTGAGTATAGCACCATTATTGATCTATTACGTGACACCATTTCACATGGTGTTTGATTTTTAGAA
The DNA here is from genome assembly GCA_009831015.1 of Picea engelmannii. NCBI lineage: Eukaryota > Viridiplantae > Streptophyta > Pinopsida > Pinales > Pinaceae > Picea > Picea engelmannii. The sequence continues at coordinate 18,495 of ML780147.1, read as the reverse complement.
GTTCACCTAGACTCCCAGTTAGTCATATGTCATTTGAATGATATTTACCATGTGTGAGATCCTACTCTACTCTATCGATTCCTACAGGTATGACTTTTGGAATGATACTTTGATTTTCTTACTTATAATCACATCCCTAGAATTTCTAATCATGTATCTAATGCATATGCTAATTATATTTTAGATTGGCATTTGTCACATAACTAAGTAAATAAAATACATTCATACATTTACACATTATAACATTTATAAGTAAAGCTGAAGACCAATTTTTTTTATATTTCATCCTTTCAAGTTCAAAAAATATGGTGTCATAGTACAAAATGGGGCTCACACCCTCAAAATACATATATGGCCAGTATATAGCATGATCATGGCATCTACACATGTGGTTCTGGATGTGTATCATGATAGCACACTACGACGTTTGCAAGACGTCAGAAGAGTTTCACCCACGTAGGGGGTACACCCAGTGCCTGTCCTTGCATTGTCTCTGGCAGATCCTTCATTTGAACCATAGGAATCCTGTGCATCAATCGAGACAGGTACCCTTGCACATTCTGTAGCACTCTCTCCATGTCCCCACTTTCTAGATCATCTCCTCGATCCCTTCGTCGATGCCATGGGAATCCCTCTTGTTGTCGTGTACCTACATCTGCGTAACAAAGCAATTGTTAATACTTGATACCATGCAAAAATATTTGCGTTTTTTATTTTTCCTTTATCAAAATTTAAAAACACAAAAAAATGAAATATATAAAATCATTTCTTACCAATACACCATAGGAAGAACCTGGTGGCAAAGGCATGTCACGATCCCTTCTATAGTCGATCCCTTAGTAAGGATAGTTGTCAATGACTATGACTTGTCGGTGCCACCAAAAAAAGAACTCATCATTGTAGGGGTTTTGCACCCTACCACCTCCTAGTTTCCTCATCATGTCGGTCCACCGTGACATGGCTGAATCGTGTAGTCTATGTGGAGTAATCTTTACTCTAGGGATCAAACCTAGAACCCTCTCAGAGAAAAAACTACAAAGTATGGATGCAAATGCAAAATTTCTAATTCACCCTTGTTTGTAGTACATCAACTAACTCTTCATGTTAGCAAGGAGTGAGGTACACTAGTCATAAACAATGGTTCTTAAGCACTCCATCATGTAGAACATGAGTGGCCTTGATTCCTGGTAAAATGAGGTTGATCCTGAAATTCATGTGAATACAAGCATGATGATCTTTAAACTCGGGTTCTCGATCACCCTGATAGGGAGTTAGATACCTACTTTATCTATGCTTGGAACATAGTGGTTGGAAATGTACACCTCCATAGTCATACCACCCCAAGCTCCTCGGGCCTCTATATTCACTACCTCATCCCGACAAGACAATCATGTGATAAAGTAAATATCTTCTACTTCAATCCTCAAAGGTTGTCCATAGATATTGAAGGACTTTGTCTTCAGATCCTAGTAGTTTACCAATAACTGGATTAACCTCACCTGATCCCTCATTCCTTTGAGAGCCTAAAATTTATAAAGGCCACATCATTTTAAATATTGTTGGGCCCTTGCATATCTTCCCACTGCTGCATCTATCTCCTCATGCTCCCTTTCCCTCCATTCAATAACCATCCTGTAAAGGAGAAACCATTTTTTGAGTTAAATCCCTTTCAAAATATTGTTCACAAACTTGTACACGCACTAACTTGATAAAAATCGCATATAGAGCTTCATATATGTGTGCAATATTCACTTCGCTCGTGTATATGGGGTCGTATACATGACCCGATGATATGTCACCCGTGTACACCCTAGTTTCCATATAATACCCTCTTATACTAAAAAAAGGGGACTAAAAATGGAATTTAAACCATTGAAATTGAAGGAGAGGGGATGGGCACTTACTTGGTCCATGCGGTTGTTGATTTTGTTGATCGTAGCTCCCGCAATCGACACTTGAATATCATGGGGAAAATTGACTAAAATGAACTATGTGGGTTAAAGAACTCAAATGGTATGGTAAAATGTTATATATTTACTATTATTAGAAATTTTTTACCCACTTTCTATAGTTCTTTTCTATTTTTTGACCTTATGGACTAATAACGCAGTGGAAAGACTTGGTTTTAGTGGTTTTTTCCAGGATTTTTTATGGCTTCCATCATCCTACCACTCGTTCATGCCTTCGTCGGGTATACTCTTTCATCAGCATATAGGATAGGTTTTTACTATGTTTTTCATTCTTGCACCATCCTATGACCGTGATTCATACACCCTAGGTATGAAGACATTTATTAGTGACATGGAACCTTCTCACTGCTACTAGAAGTGTCGTTATTAAGTGGTAGAGACTTACCAAACATGGGTGCCCTAGTTAGAACCTTTGTGTCATTTGGTTCCCATGCAGAAGTTATTCCATAGGATCAAGAGTTCCTTATATTCCTAATATGACTTTGTGTTTGAACCCCATTTTCTTACTCACAAGCATTCTGACCATTACCTATGGGACTCCCCCCGAGTCTTGGTTAAGCTCTTTTTGGACTCCCAAAAAAATGAAAATATTGTCGAGTGAACTTGTCTCTTTCACACTCATTGAATGGTTTTGAAAGGATGTCTATTTGGTATAAGTTTAACCCTTTTCTGGACCAAGTAGACTTCTTACAAAAAAGGAATACTCTAGTAACCATTGGCTAGAAGAGTTCTCCTGGGTATTATTTTATACTTTTTTGGGCCTAGGGGACTAAATCTACAAAAAAGGAAATTTTTTGGAGTTAAGTTGTAATTTAATTCCATCATCCTACTTGCATTATTGATCCTATTGTCAGTTACCTCTTTCTCGTTATAATCCTCTTACCTCCTCAATTTGCATAACTAGCCAAGAAGTGCCTTCCATATATCCTTTGCATCTTGACATCATGTACCCTTAAAGGAAACATCCCCCCAAGTGTCCATGCCCCACATACACTTACTTTCATTGGGAATAGGTATGTTCTGGTTCTTGGAACTAGTTTCTTACTCATGAAACTTGTTTCCTCTCCTGTATCATAACATTTATTTGCCTATGAAAAAACCAAAAAAAGACGGGCGGGAAAAGAATATTATATCATGTCGACAAAAATCATGTCGCCTTTGAGTAGAGAACAAACTTTTGAGTCCACTTTCATCCAAATTTTGGGTATAGAATGACCTTAGGAAGCTGAGCTCATTACTTAGAGTTTACTCCTCCGACTAGTTATTCTTCCAGTCCCTATGGAGAGTTTTTTGATGCCTCCTGCATCGTAATTTTTTTTATCAATGATCATTATCAAATCTATGTTGCTTGAGTTTTCCATATGTCTCATGCTCTTGGTCAAAGGAATTCTATAATCTGGTGTCATCCATTTCTCAAAACTCTTGAATTTGCATGTCGGCCATATCCTCAGTGTATCTCAGAGTCACGTGAAGTTGTTGTTCTAATGTGCACCCTGGGCCTATTTTCATTATGGGTAGTTAACCTTGAACCCAACAGATGACATTTCCTCATTGGTCATTGACTGGGGGGTTTCCCTTATGTTCAATGACAAAAAATTTATTCACACATTGGGATTTGTGCAGTGTCTTGGATTCCATTAACCTTATTGGCGGTTTCCTCTCCTTTGTCGACAGTTTTCCTTATTGGTTTCTATTCAGAGGATCTCTTTCGTGCACTACTTGAATCATGTCCATGCGATAGATGCACATGGTCATTGGTTTGCGAACATCTTATTCGTCTAAGCTCCTCATAATAATCAAGTTATTTCTTTGTACCTCATTTTGGATGATGAGAGATTCCCTAATTCTCTCCTTTCAATGGGTCTCCTTCCATCGACTCTAGCACATATATTTTGGAAATGAGACCTAGATTCCTATGAGTACCTCGAGGCTTGCAGTCATCAGTGGCAGGTTCTCCTACCATCGACATTTGGGAATACATCAATGTATCATGATCGATGGATTCTTCAAGTGTTCGACCTCAACACCCCTATTCATACTTGTAGAATGTACTCAGTGCCTTGTGTTATCACATATTTTTGCAAAGGGATGTTTTCCTTTGGATTTGGCCATTGGGTGACCAAATGCAAAAGAAGTGGGTTTTAAAAACCCACAATTGTTCTTCATCCAAAGTTGGGGCGTGATTGTGCGAAGGCATGCACATACCTGGTCGATGAAAATCCATCAAGCACAGGCTCAGTCTTGGCCATCAGATCCATCAGACAAATCATATTGGAATTTCGTGGGTATTTGGGATCCAAAAGTTGCTCGAAGTTTAGTGCCAGGGAAAAGGCTCGAGATCAATGGATGAGAAGAGTTTTAGTATGGACTGTTGGATCATCTTTTCGTGATTTCGTGAGTCAGGAAAGTAAGAGGACAGAGTTATGAGGACTCATGAAACGCGAACTCATGAAATGATCTGGGCCATCCAACTAGAGGAGCACTTGGAAATAGATAAGTGAAATCGCGATTTCACGTTTCAGAGGTTTCAGCATGGAGCAAGGTGCAAAATCCCGAAACGTGAAATCGTGAATCGCTCAAATAGTTGGGCCCATGTTCGTAGCCTGAGGTCACATTGAAAAAGAGGCGAGGCACAGAATTAACAAAGCATGAGGTCACAAAATGAACTGGTTCGTCCCACCAGAAGAGATGCGTGGCGCCAAATCCGAGAAGTCACAATTTCGCGAGTCGGAGGTCTCAACATGGAGCATAGCATGAACTCCCGAAACGATAAATTAGGAAGCATCGAGGAGTTGGGCCCATGGTCGCATCGTGAGTTCATATCGAAGCGAGTCCAGTGGGAAAGTGCCCATCGCGAGGAGCCTCAATCATCGGATGCATAGCATATCTGACCGTCGATCAGAGTAGGGCCATTTATCATATCGGGTATTGGGAGATTGTGGTCATGCGAGGTGAAAACTCCCTGAAATGCGAAATCTCAAAATATCATATGGGATAAGCGTTGGGTCATGGCACGAGGTCGCATGTAGGTAAAGGAGTCGAGTTCAAGTGAGTCGCAATAAAGGTCAAAATGCCAGTGTTGGATGCTAAAAGAGGTCGCTGCATTTTTCCAGGTGCCAATTCAACTCGTCCTTATCCTGATCCTGATGTAGAAGCTAATGGAAGCATTTGAAACCTCTCCTCGCCCCATAAATGAAAATCATGGAGGATACAACCATGGAAAATAGAGTTTTCATCTCGTGGTACCTCTGCAAGTGGTTTTTCCTGCAATCCCATATTGATCTGAGTTTGTGTCTAAAAAGGAATACCTGCACAGTCTGACTGAGAAGACGACACACCATGGAAGCCCAAGCATGCCTATGTTGTTTTTTACAAAAAAATTGAGTATATGTATGGAGTTTTGTTATTTTGTAAAGGTTTGGTCGTTGGTTGAGCAGGGCTCCCAATTTGTAATTTTGTTTATCCAGAGTTGTTCTCTAGTTATGTAATCAACTTGAGACTTTCATGTTAATAGAATTCAACTTTCCTCTTTCCATTTTGTTTGTGAAAGTTTTTTAAAACACTCGGGCATGGATGATCTAGTCGAGGATTGTTATACTATTGTAATGGAGGTTTGATTATAGTGGTATCGTGGTCAATTTTAATCATTTCCCTGGGCATCTATTTCCCTCTCACATTTAATGGCTCGGGCATGGAGGATCCAGTCGAGTTGTTACAGTTGTACGATGATGGAGGTTTGATCATACTATCGTTGTAACTATGTCCCTTGTAGACATATTTCGGTGTCTGAATTTGAGTTCAAGAATGCTCTTGAGTTTGGGTTTTCTTCTCTGAGCTGCTGGAAGGTCATATTCCCAGAGCAGTCTCCTTCACCCTTTCTCCTAATTCTTCCCTCTACTCTCACTTTAACTCAATTTAATAATTGAATTTAATGTGGCCCTCGCTTCCCTGTGCATTTCCTGTCCAGTTCTGTGTTGAACATCTTTCACGTTGTTGATTTTTGGTCATCTACCATCCACATTTAAACCAACATCCACCCCAAACATTGATGGGTATCAAGCTTACCTCTACCGCAATATAGGGGTTACTTTCGGTGCTAACATTTATGGCGTCGTTGTCGGGGACAAATTGAAAATTTTCCCTAGATAGAATGACAATGAGCTTCTGATTATGAAGGTCCATCGAACATCAGAACCTTTGAAGATTTCAACTGTGCACCTAGCGACTCCACTAAGGAGACTCCACTGTTTCAGTGTGGTTTCCTTTGGCTATAGCTACAGCCGCCTAGGAGAACACAACAATCAGATCTGGTCATTGATGATGAACAAAGACCAAGCACACTCTGACTGCATATCTTTCACCTGGAAACTCCATGGTTAAAGAATCAACTGGAAACTCCACTGGTTTGAAATGGAGAAAATTTTGGCTCGGAGGTTTTCTCCTTTTAATTTTTTTGCTATTCCTGGTTTTCCTAATGTTGTTCCTACTGTGGATTAATGGGGTGATTATTTGCCCATATTTAGGGGGCATGTATTGGAAAACCCTACTCATCATTTCCGTGATTTTCATGAAATCATGCATCAATGGGATATGCATGATGAGGATGTATTATTAAAAAATTTCATGTTCTCATTAGTAGGGGATGCTCATGAATGGTATCATTCTTTACCCCTTGCTAGCATCTCCTCCCTGAGAGAGTTTCATGCACCCTTCAGTAGGCACTATCAAAGGTTTTATTCCTCGTAGTTTATTTGTCATATTTGTTGTGAGGAATATGAATACAGTGATCAAGATATGGCTATGCCTAATGAGGACCATAAAGAGGATGGAGATGATTCAGGTGAGCTGATGGGGCTGGTAAAATATCTCTCTGTCGAGATAGAAATGTTCAAATCCGAAGAAGATGCAGAGGATTTTCCAGTCCCTGAGGCAGATGTTCTTAGCAACTCTACTGAGGATGATAATGAAGATTTCATAATTGTATCTAGGGCCTGCATTCTGCTCATTATTCAGATGAGGAGAAGCAGAGCCCCACATCACATTTTGTTGACCAAAGGATCATCCAGCCTGTATATGACAGCTATGAATCAGATTCTGAGCTGGATATGCAGGATCTCCAAGAACATACTGGAAGAACCCCATCCTTTTTTCACTAATGAAGAATATTACAAGGAAATCAAACATCCTGGACTTGCAGAAGACATTGAGCATCATGATGAAGAGAAGAGATTTCCCATGGGTCATGTTTATGATGATTATGAATCTGACCCTTGGGAGAGCCAAGAAGAAGAACCAAAAGAAATAGAGAAGCGGCAAGAGGAGCAGTTTATCTCTTGTTCAGAGCCTGTCAGTGAGAAGCCATCGCCTAATATCAGTCAGCTTACATCAACCCCTCACCCGCCTGTGCTTACTAGATACATTCAGCAATGTGTGAGCCGTTGTGCAGCGGAGAAGGTTGCATGTTAAAAAGTCTTTGGAGTTTGTCACTAGTCCTATGAGCCTGTGAAGGAATACATGGAGTTGTATTTCCTTCATGTTTTGAAGCCACCCAGCTTTATCCTAACCTCAACCTTAGGACGAAAGTTGAAGGATGTAACCATTTTGCTATAACAGTTGCATTATCCATTATCAATCATCGACAGAGTGAAGGAGATTCCATTTAGGAAGTTACTTGAATGGCTATGGTGGAAGTTTGTGTTCACCTAACACTGTGTAAAAAATTATTAGTTTAGGACTGTACATAAATAAGATCCTCGGAGCATGTGTGTTTATTTTTGTTTACTTATCGGATTTATTTCCTTGGCAGGGTGTTTTGAGCTTGACTCCATAGCCCAATAGAAGGTGATTGTAACTGCAAAAGGAGATCTTAGAGCCTCGTAAAGAGGACTCTATCGCCCATGGAGCCTAATGTTATCACATATTTTTTCATGGGGAATTTTTCCTTTGGAGTTGGCCATTGGGTGACCAAATGCGAAAGAAGTGGGCTTAAAGAAACCACAATTGTTCTTCACCCATATTTGGGGAACGATTTTGCGAAGGTGTGCACACACCTGATCGACAAAAATCCATCTAGCACAGGCTCAGTCTCGGCCATCGAATCCATCAGACAAATCAGATCAGCGGTTCGCAAGTATTCGGGATCCGAAAGTTGCTCGAAGTTTAGTGCCAGGGCAAAGGCCCAAGATCAATGGATGAGCAAAGTTTTAGTCTGGGCCGTTGGATCAACTTTTCGCAATTTCGCAAGTCAGGAAATTAAGATGACAGAGTTATGAGAACTCGCGAAATGAACTGGGTCTTCCAACTAGAGGAGCACGTGGCAACAAATAAGAGAAATCATGATTTTTCATTTCAGAGATTTCAGTATGGATCAAGGCACAATCTCCTTGAACGTGAAATCATGAAGTGCTCAAATAGATGGGCCCATGGTCGCAGCCCACGGTCTCATTGAAAAGGAAAAGAATCAGTGAAGCATGATGTCATGAAATGATTTGGGTCGTCTGATCCGAAGAGACACATGGTGCCAGATCCGAGAAGTCAGGATTTCGTGTGTCGGAGGTCTCAACATGGAGCACAGCGTGAACTCCCAAAATGAAAAATTGTGAAGCGCCCAAGATTTGGGCCCATGGTCGTAGCCCAAGGTCATATCGAAAAGGGTCGGGGGGGAAGTGCCCATCACGAGGAGCCTCAGCCGTCGGATGCATGGCAGATCCTACTGTCGATTGGAGAAAGGCCTTTTCGCATATCAAATATCGGGATATTGTGGTCACGTGAGGTGAAAACCCCCTGAAACGCAAAATCTTGAAATATCATATGGGATAAGCGTTGGTTCATGGCCTGAGGTTGCATGCAGGTAAAGGAATCAAGGTCATGTGAGTCATGATAAAGGTCGAAACGCCATTGTTGTCTGCTAAAAGAGGTCGTTTCATTTTTCAAGCGCCAATTCGACTCAGCCTCGTCCCGATCCTAATGTAGCAGTTAATGAAAGCAGTTGAAACCTCGCCTCACCCCATAAATGAAAAGCATGGAGGAGCCGACCATGGAAAATATAGTTGTTAGCCCATGGTATGCTTGCAAGTGGTTTTTCCTGCAAGCCCATACTGATCTGAGTTTGAGTCTGACAAAGGAATACCTGCACAGTCTGATTGAGAAGATGGTGCACCATGGAAGCCCAAGCACGCCTCTATTGTTGTTTACGAAAATTTTGAGGATATGTATGGAGTTCTATTATTTTGTAAAGGGTTGGTCTTTGTTTGATCAAGGATCCCAATTTGTAATTTTTTTCAGCCAGAGTTGTTCTTTGGTTATGTAATTGAATTGAGACTTTCATGTTAATAGACGTCAGCTTCCCTCTTTCCATTTTGCCTATGAAAGATGTTTAAAACACTCAGGCATGGATGATCCAGTTGAGGATTGTTATCTGTTGTAATGAAGGTTTGATTATAGTGGTATCACGGTCATTTTTATTCATTTCCCTATGCATCTATTTCCCTCTCACATTGAATGGCTCGGGCATGGAGGATCCTGTCAAGTAGTTACAGTTGTAGGATGATGGAGGTTTGATCATACTATAGTTGTAACTATGTCCCTTGTAAACATATTTTGGTGTCTGAATTTGAGCTCAAAAATGCTCTTGATTTTGGGATTTCTTCTCTGAGTTGTTGGAAGGCTGGATGCCCAGAGTAGTATCCTTCACCCTTTCTCCTAAGTCTTCCCTCTTCTCTCACTTTAACTCAATTTACTGACTGAATTTATTGTGGCCCTCACTTCCCTGTGCATTTCTTGTCCAGTTCTCTGTTGAATATCTTTAACGTTGTTGAGTTTTGTCCATCAACCATCCACATTTAAACCAACATCCACCCCAAACACTAATGGGTATCGGCCTTACCTCTGTTTCAATCCAGGGGTGACTTTTGGTGCTAACATTTATGGCATCGTTGCCGGGGACGAATTGAATATTTTCCCTAGGTAGAACAAAAATGAGCTTCTAATTTTAAAGGTGCATCGGACATCAGAACCTTTGAAGATTGAAACTGTGCACCTGGTGACTCTATTGTCTCAAATCCATTGTTTTAGTGTGGCTTCCTTTGGCTATAGCTACATCCCCCTGGGAGAACACAATGATCAGATATGGTCTTTGATGGTGAACAAAGACCAGGCACACTCTGACTACATATCTTTCACCTAGTGAATCCATGGTTAAAGAATCAACTGGCGACTCCACTGGTTCGACACTGAAAAAATCCTAGCTCAAAGGTTTGCTCCTTTTAATTTTTATTTTGTTCCTAGTTTTCCTAATGTTGTCCCTACTATGGATGAATGGGGTGATTATTTGCCCATATTTAGGGGGCATGTAGAGGACAACCCTACTCAACATCTCCGTGAGTTTCATGAAATCATGCATCAGTGGGATATACATCATGAGGATGTATTATTAAAAATGTTCATGTTCTCATTAGTAGTGGATGCTCATGAATGGCATCAGTCTTTACCCCCTGCTAGCATCTCCTCCCTAAGAGAGTTTTGTGCACCCTTCAATAGGCACTGTCAAAGGTTTTATTCCTCAGAGTTTATTTTTCATATTTGTTGTGAAGAATATGAAGACAGTGATCAAGATATGGATATGCCTAATGAGGACCATAAAGAGGAACGAGATTATTTGGGTGAGATGATGGGGCTGGTAAAATCTCTCTCTGTCGAGATAGAAAGGTTCAAATCTGAAGAAGACGTAGAGGATTTTCCAGTCCCTGAGGCAGATGTTCTTGGAAGCTCTACTGAGGATGATAATGAATATTTCATAACTGTAGAGGCCCCACATTATTCTCCTAATGTGTTTGTTGTCCCTAGATTTGATGGTTTTTTGGATGAGGAGCAGTAGAGCCCCAAATCACAGTTTGTTGACCAGAGGAGCAGCCAGCCTGTATATAACAGCTACGAATCAAATTCTGAGTTGGATATGTAGGATCTCCAAGAAAATAATGTAGAACCCCATCCTTTGTTCACTAATGAAGAATATTATGAGGAAAGCAGCCATCCTAGACTTCCAAAAGACACTGAGAAACATGATGAAGAGTAGAGCTTTCCCACAGGTCTTGTTTATGATGATTATGAATCTAACCCTTGGGAGAGCCAAGAAGAAGAACCAGAAGAATCAGGGAAGCATCAGGAGGAGCAGTGTATCTCTTTTTCATAGATTATCAGTGAGCAGCAATCGCCTGATATCAGTCAGCCTACATCAGCCCCTCACCCACCTACACTTACCAGAGACATTCAACAATTTGTAAGCCATTGTGCATTGGAGAAGGATGCATGTTACAAAGTCTCTGGAGTTTTTCGTTGGTCCTATGAGCCTATGAAGGAATACATGGAGTTGTATTTCCTTCATGTTTTGAATATACCCAACTTTATCCTAACCTCAGCCTTAGGACGAAAGCTGAAGGATGCAACTATTTTTTTGTCACAGTTGCATTATCCATTATCAATCATTGACTGAGTGAAGGAGCTTCTAGTTAGGAAGTTACTTGAATGGCTATGGTGGAAGTTTGCATTCACCTAGAACTGTGTAAAAATTTATTAGTTTAGGAATGTACATAAATAAGCTCCTTGGAGCATCTGTGTTTATTTTTGTTTACTTATCGGCTTTATTTCCTCAGCAGGGTGTTTTGAGCTTGACTCCATAGCCCAATAGAAGGTGACTGTAATTGCAAAAGGAGATATTAGAGCCTCGCAGGGAGGACTTTATCCCCCATGGAGCCTAATGTTATCACATATTTTTGCAGGGGGATGTTTTCCTTTGGAGTTGGCCATTGGGTGACCAAATGCGAAAGAAGTGGGCTTAAAAAACCCACAATTGTTCTTCATCCAAAGTTGGGGCGCGATTGTGCGAACACGCGCACATGCCTGGTCAAAAAAAATTCATCAAGAATAGGCTCAGTCTCAGTCATCGGATCCATCAGCAAATCAGATCAGTGGTTCACGGGTATTCGAGATTAGAAAGTTGCTTGAATTTTAGTTCCAGGGAAAAGGCCCGAGATCAATGGACGAGCAAAGTTTTAGTCTAGACCATTGGATCAACTTTTCGTGATTTCGCGAGTTGGGAAAGTAAGAGAATAAAGTTATGAGGACTCACGAAACATGAACTTGTGAAATGATCTGGGTTGTCCAACTAGAGGATCACGTGGCAGTAGATAAGCGAAATTGTGATTTTGCGTTTCAGAGGTTTCAGCATGGAACAAGGCGCAAACTCTCAAAACATGAAATCACGAAGTGCTCAAATAGTTGGGCCCATGGTCACAGCCCGAGGTCACATTTAAAAGGGGGCGGGGCATGGAATCAGTGAAGCACGAGGTCACAAAATGATATGGGTCATCCGATCTGAAGAGACGCGTGGTGCCAAATCTGAGAAGTCACGATTTCGCGAGTCGAAGGTCTCAACTTGGAGCACAGCGCAAAATCCCGAAACGTGAAATAAGGAAGTGCCCAGAAGTTGGACCCATGGTCATAGCCTGATGTCATATCGAAGATGATGCAGACGGGCTCATCCTACATCCGCCCACAGGATCGTTCAATTCTTCATGCAAGCCGAAGCGGCTCCTTCGATTCCTTGTTGGAATCTCTGATGAAAACTCGATCCACAGGTCCTTCTCATTTCCCTATCACGGCATTTTTCACATGACCGCACTCTTTCCCCGATGACAAATTTTGGGTTTTGGGGTTTCAGAATCCCCGACGTCAAGATTTATTTTCCTCTTGAACTCGTGAACTCTGATTCGTCGATGTGCTCCCTTCTGGCCTTAGCCCCTCCTGGCTATAATTTGTAGTCCATGTGACCACTTCCCATAAGACCGCAGCCTTATGTCTTTCAGGATTCGGGGTTTCATCTTTTCTGATCTCGAGAACCTCTGTCCCCTCGAACTCCCAATCTGCCGATACGAAACTTTACGCGTTAGACCTCCTGGCTAAGCTCCTGGCCTATGTGACCACTATCCCCTCATGACCGCAGTCTTACCTCTCGTCGGGGTTTCGAGCTTTTAAATGCCGCAATGCATTTTCCCACAGGATTCCCAATCCTCTGAATCCTGATACGCTCCAACTTCCGTTATCCCTCCAGGATAAACACCTGGCCCACGTGACCACCAATCCGTAAGACCGCAACCTTATATACTTTCGGGGCTTCGGACTTTCCAATGCCAAAGTGCATAGACGCTTTGTCCTTGGGATCCCCGATATGACGTTAACTTCCGCTAGCCCCTCCCTAGGCTAGACTCGTGGTCCACGCAACCCTGCCATCTATGACCACAGTCCTGTCTCCAATCGGGGTTTCGGTCTTCGGAGTTCCAAAAGGTCTGTACTTCTTGTCCACCGGATTCCCAATATCCTGATTCCTAATATGCTGATAGACAACCTCCATTTCAGGACTTTCCTCGATGGCACTCTATTTCTTCCACGCGTCCTCCTCTAATGGACGGTTCAGATCCAACCTCGGAATATCGCGACTTGCGATGCTCCGATGACAATATTTCACTGTCAATTCAAAACCCTGGTAGCCAATATACCGACGGGTCACTCGATCTCCGCCACATGTCCCCACAATGGATGGTCCAGATTGTTCCTGGGACTTTTACCATGAAATTTCATGATCTCGTGTCATCGAGATCTCCAATATCCCGATATGAGAAACCTCGATGAGCCAACCCTCCTTTCAAGATTTCTCCTTTTCTATTTACGAAGGCTTAACTCCCTCGCAACTCTCTACTGATCCGATAGTTGTCGGGTCTCTGGATCAAGATCTGATGGCTCAAACCATTTATTCCTCTGTGCTCCTCCTGATTCTCCCTGGACATGAAAACCAATGGTCCAGATCTCGATCTTCGACTGATCTGACGGTTGCTTTGCTCCCTCCTGAGCTTCTGCGCTTTCTTCCCAGACTTTGGAGAAATTCCAAAGATTCAAAAGGCCTTGGCCTGTGTCTAATTCCTCTGGTGAACTCTCGACTCTGAGCTTCGCTACGCGTATGCAACATTGTCCCTCCTGATATTTTATCTTTGAATCCTTGAAGGATTCTTCAACTTCTTCACTCCTGCAGAGTCTTCACGCACACACAGTGCTATCTCTCCTGAGCTTCTCAAACACTCAGACCCCTAAGGGATTTTGTCTTTCTTCTCTTCTCCCTCAGATGGAGAATTTGACGCCCTCCAAGCTGTCCTTTGCTCAAGCAACCTCTTGTTGAGTCTACCAGGGTATTCAGTAACCCTGTGAAGATCCTTCAGTGGACTCTTCCTCAACTTCCAAAACTCAAAGAGTTCTCTTCTCTTGTGCCTGTCTACACAATTACTCAAATGCCCACCTGGCATAGTATCTTCTCATAGAACTTCCAACGGTCGGTCTCCCTTTGTGCACTCCTTGAACCTACTCAATGCCCACTTGGCAGAGCTTTAGAATCCCCTAGTGATTCTGGTTCTTCTTTCTAAACTCACAGCAGAGTTCTTCCACCAAAGGCACCTTGTACCTGTGCTCAATGCCCACTTGGCAGAGCTTTACAGAACTCACAGCAAAGTTCTGTCTTCAACTGTGTCTCTCATACACAGCCTTTTTTCTCCAAGGTATTCAGCAACCTTGAGGTCTTCTTCTTCTGAGTTGTTGATCTCCAGCTTCTATGCCACAACACGTCTCTGTCTGACTCTGCAGAGTTCAGAAGTGCATCCTCTATGCACGACTATCAGAACCTGCAGCGTTCTGTCACACCCTCCTGGTGTGAAGCCTCAAATACCTTCACCTGAAATCAAACACTCTCCTGCAAATGCCTAACATACATCTACAGCATACATTCATATCATATGAAGAACACTCACAGACATCCACATAACACAGAATAATGCAGGAAAAACTACTCTTTGTATTAAATATGGCAAATTCCTGTATATACAAGGTGTTCCTAAGAACGGCCTGTAACAAGGTCTCGGCTCCTTTCTTCTGCTCTACAACTCACATATTCTCTCCAACTCTCTTCCCTTACACAAAATGAGATCCTAAGTCTATTTTACCTGAGGGGGCTCTTCGAGCGCTTCCCTCCAACCTACCTACCCTATTCAATTACATTGAATGGGTTGTCTAGTCCAGCATATGGATCTAGATCTCAGCCTTACAAACATTAAAGGCCGATCTACCTAACGCCTGCACAAAGGCATGACTCTATAGCTCACCAGCTTTAAACATTAAATTACATTCAATTTCAAAATTAAAAGATGAGGGTTGTGCCTCTCTTCATCTTTGAATGCACGCGCTCGACGTGGCTGGATGGTTGGATGGATGACGTGGAGAGATGCTCTTGCATCATACTCCTTAGCTGCAAAATTCATGAGCTCCTACTCATGAGCTTCCCATTTCAACTGTTGAAATCCTCCTAGATCCCAAATCATCCTCTGGAGCTGTTCATCCACCTCATTCTGTTGCTGCTTCTGCGTTGTTGTTTTTGTTGCTGCTTCCTTCTTCCTGTTCAGCCTCTCCTTCCTAACAGTGTCTGATGATCGGATCATCAGCTCCATGATCCCTTCGATCACTTCGTCCAACTGCTCCCATGGCTAGCTCTACTCATGCAGTCTCCTCAGCTACAAAAATTTTTGGTACATGAGAAGATCATCATGATCTCCCATGCCTCCTTCATCAGTTTCCAACTTCACCTGTTGTATGTGCATGCTCTCCACTTTCACCCTTCTCTCCAGGGCTTCAACCTGTTTCCACAGATCAGCAAAACAAATGTTTTTTGCCTCTTGTCCTTCTTCTGCTGCAAACTCCCACATTGCAGTCTCTTCAGCTACTTGCCTGAAAATGTTGAGCCATTCCTCAGAATGCTCGTCCTCTCCTTCTGCTTCTTTTGTTGTCAGCTTCAGTGCTACAGCTTCTTCAGGTTCTTGGCTGAAAGCGTTGATCCATTCCTCAGGATTCTCATCAGCTTCTTCGTCTGCTTCTTCTTGTGCTTGGGCAGTCTCAAACACCTGCTCCAATCCCTCTTTGACAGTCTCGGCTAGTTGTCCTTCTGCTGTTGTTGCATCTACAACACAGATTTATGCCTCTCCTGGGCTAAGTGGTAGGAATATCTCGATTCCCCCAATCATAATAAGGCTTCTCTGATCTCCCTCTTCTATCAGTTGCACCTACTGATCTAAATCCATTTCTGAATTTATGAGACCCTCAGACAGTCCCATCTGCTCATCCCTGCCCACCTGGCAATATGGGATGCTTTCGCTGCTCTCTTGGCAGATTATGAAATCAACCGATCCCATCTTCATCAGCAACCCTTGTTGAATTGAACTCACCTCCGATTCCATGAGAATTTCAGATAGTCTCGAATGCTCATCTCTGCCCACCTGGCAATCCGAGATGCTTCTGCTACCCTCCTGGCAGTCTTCGAGATCCCGTAGTGACCTCATATCATTTCCCAGCTGGCAATGTAAAATTCCTCGGTTGTCCTCCTGACAGTCTCTAAGATCCCACAATGATCTCATCTCGTTTCCCACCTAGAAAACTGGAATTTCCTCTCTGCCCTCCTGGCAGTTCTTGAGATCCTCAGCCGATCCCAATTCACTGAGATCTCTCCCAGTCTCTGGTTCACATATCTGAACCATTTCCTCTTTTGATCCGTCGAGGTTTTCAACATACCTCAACCATCCTTTCAACAGCCTTCGATGTCTTATGACCATCAACTCCTTGACTGGCCATTTTTCTTTTGGCTTCTTCATGGGCCATTCATACACCCATCTCTGCTTGGCTTTCTGTTGCATCCGCAGTTCAAGATTTTCTATGTCTTCCTTTATTTTAGCGAGCTCTTTATCCATCTCTGCAATATTTTTTGCCTTACTCTTCTTCCCAGCATGCCTATGGTCTTCAGTAACCATGGTGTTGTCTCTGTCTGCTCTCCTAGAAAACCTGTTGTTGTCACTCTGCACTAAGAGTGTTTCCAACTTCATCTTCCACAGTCCTGCTGACTGCTTTCTTGATTGTTGCCTGCCTGCAAACAATCACCACAGAGTCTCCAGTGCTCTGTCTTCTCCCTCTACTTGAAATATACAAACAAAGTTCTATCTCGGATACCACTTGATGCAGACGGTCTCGTCCTACGTCCGCCCACAGGATCGTTCAATTCCTCATGCAAGCCAAAGCGGCTCCTTCAATTCCCTGCTGGAATCTCTGATGAAAACCCGATCCACAGGTCCTTCTCATTTCCCTGTCATGACCTTCTGCACATGACTGCACTCTTTCCTCGATGACAAATTTTGGGTTTCGGAATCCCCGATGTCAAGAGTTCTTGTCCTCTTGAACTCACGAACTCTAATTCGCCGATGTGCTCCCTTCCGGCCTAAGCCCCTCCTGGCTATGCTTTGTAGTCCACGTGACCACTTCCCATAAGACTGGAGCCTTATGTTTTTCGGGATTCAGGGTTTCGTCTTTTTTTATGTCAAGAACCTCTGTCCCCTCGAACTCTCAATCACCGATCTGTCGATACGACACTTTACGTGTTATCCCTCCTAGCTAATCTCTTGGCCTATGTGACCACAATCCCCTCATGACTGCAGTCTTACCAATCGTCGAGGTTTCGAGCTTTTAAATGCCACAATGCATTTGCCCACGGGATTCCCGATCCTCCAAATCCTGATACACTCCAACTTCCATTAGCCCTCCAGGCTAAACACCTAGCCCACATGACCACCAATTCGTAATACCACAGCGTTATATACTTGCAGGGCTTTAGAATTTCTCATGCCAAAGTGCATAGACACTTTGTCCTTGGGATCCTTGATTCTTTGACCCACAATATGACGTCAGCTTCCGCTAGCCCCTCCCTGGGCTAGACTTGCGGTCCACGTGACCCTGCCGTCTATGACCACAGTCCTGTCTCCAATCAGGGTTTCGGTCTTCGGAGTTCCAAAAGGTCTGGACTTCTTGTCCACGGGATTCCTGATATCCCGATTCCTGAAATGTCGATAGACGACCTCCCTTTCGGTACTTTCCCCGATGGCATTCGATTTCTGCCACACGTCCTCCTCTGATGGACGGTTCAGATCCAACCTTGGAATATCGCGAATTGCGATGCTCCAATGACAATATTTCACTATCAATTCAAAACCCCAGTAGCCGATATACTAATGGGTAACTCGATCTCCACCACGTGTCCCCACAATGGACGGTCCAGATCGTTCCTGGGACTTTTACCATGAAATTTCTCGATCTCATGTCATCAAATCTCCGATATCCTGATATGAGAAACCCTGATGAGCCAACCCTCCTTTCAGGATTTCTCCTTTTTTGTTCATGAAGGCTTAACTCCCTCGCAACTCTCTGCTGATCCGACGGCTATCGGGTCTCTGGATCAAGATCTGACGGCTCAAACCATTTCTTCCTCTGCGCTCCTCCTGATGCTCCCTGGACGCGAAAACCAACGGTCCAGATCTCAATCTCCGGTCGATCTGACGGTTGTTGTGCTCCCTCATAAGCTTCTACGCTTTCTTCCCAGACTTGGGAGAAATTCCAA
>ML780146.1:1060875-1090784 GCA_009831015.1 Picea engelmannii | reverse complement strand
AAGGGAATCTAGTACAAACATGTATGAACCTAATTGCAAAATCATTGAATGATTCATCATTTTCTTTCCTTAAGAAACTTAATTCTTCACTTAATTCATCATAATCATAATTGTTAAAATCTGATAAAAACTCAATTACAAACCCAGACAAAGAATGAATCGAATTAGCCGGAAAAGATTCAAGCCAATATTTAACTCGACCTTGAAAGGTGAGAGCGAACAATCTACATATGATATTGATATCAATGATCTTATTCTTTAAGAACTTATAAAAAAAATAGAAATATGGCCTACTGCAGATGTGTTCCCTTCACCATCGAAGGTGAGTTCTGAAAAGAGATCAACTGTCTTGTTGGGAATAACTGGTAATGAGACATTGGAAGCATGTTCCAAAACAATGATTTGGGTAGGAGCCTTGAAAAATTAAGAAATTGAAGAAATTGACTCCAAATAGTTAATTTGTCATCTAAACTTCCTTCTAGTGCATTATAAGATGACATAGAAGAGTAATTTATATACCTGAAATTATGACAGGGTGAGGGGTGAAACATTTAATTATTAAATTTACCTCAGCCCTCCTTCTAGCGCCATTTGTTGACGAACGTTTATGACACACTGTCATAGAGAAGGGAAGATCTAATCCATAGTTGTCTATTTAACCCAAGCCATTTGGAATGATCTACCCTAATGGGTTTTATGGCTCCATTAGCCAACTAAGATGCTAAAATAACTAAAAGAGGTAAAACTACCTAAATATATAATCTTATCAATTAACACACTCATATGATTACTTAACTAATATTAATATTATATACAGTGACAAGATTTAACTAGAGCCTCGTGAAAATGATTGTTTTCAACTAATGGATTAAAACAAGATGAAAAATAAAAGGGAACTGTTTTTATACTATAAATGATGAAATAATAAACAATGAGTGAGTAAGATTATAAAGGATATAACGTTAATGGACAAAGAATTTAACGTTTAAATGATGTAATCATTAATCATTCACAAATTAACAAATCAAATAAAATACAAACTAACCTGACGCTAATCATCAATACTAAGCTAGATTCATATTTATGTATTTGTATAAGCTCCACTTAACCTGTGTCAAGTATAAATATATGACAAAAGCAAGAACGATACTTCCTGAAACAACTCAAGGAAGTCTTTTATATTTCAGAACAGATCTATGATAATAGAAAGACAAATAGATTTTATCTCGTGTGACTTTAAAATATCCAATAACTGAAAATGAAAGAAACTCCAACTCTTAACAAATGGTATTACCAACTACCCAACATTAGACGTAAACTCAAAATGCATAGCTATACGATCAGCCACAGATATCAACATAACCAAAATATAATGAACCAAGTAAAGGAAAACATAACATGAAACGTTATATGTAGAACATTCTAAAGCTAGTTCAATACAAATAAAGTTTTATATTCATAAATTATATGAGAAACAATAATAACAATACACAGTTTACAAAAGGACAAAAGCCAAAGAGTAAATTGTATCCCATATAGTTTCAGTATAATAAGTTCATCATAAGTTCCAAAAGGAATCCTGTAGACTAGTAACTCGCTAGTATTTAAAGAGAACTTTTGGTTGTTCTGTATAACGCTACTCCAACAACCTGTCTGTTAAGAGAAATCTATAGCAGAAGGTTGTATAATTCTAATCTTGTGACAATGTCAGGATAAAAATCACTTTGACTGACAATTTATATCTCATTTAAAATACAGAAAGAACAACTTTCAAATCATGATCCTTAGTGAAGATATAATAGATTAATCTACAATAAAAAAAATCTGAATTGAACAATTATATCTTTACAAATATGAATTACATGAATAAACTCAATATAATACAAGATTTGTATCAAAATAATAAAATCACCAAGATCAAGATAATTGGGATAATAGACTCTTAAAGATTGAAAAAATTAATACATAAATGATAACAATTAACCATGTATTGATAAAACAAACTAAAACTAATTTAAATCAATGCATAATTAATTACTCAAAGAATATGAAGATATTATAATGAAAACAAAACCATTTTACTCACAGGACAAAAGCCATTAAGAAATATGGAATTTCATATTCTTCTTCGAAAGTACTCGTCCATTCTCCCAAAATTCCAACCATCCATTACTCCATTTGAAAATAAAAAAAGTTTACAAAATAGATAATATACAAAAAAAAGGATAAAATTCCTTTGAATTTCTTGGATCTCTGGGCTCTGAACTTTCTCATATATTTATGCAATGAATGAATAGTCTGAGCGTCATTAATAATTTCCGCCCCATGAAATTTTCCTCGTAAAGAGACAATAATATCTCTCAAATCATGCATTTGTTTGGGACAAATATCGAGAATAAGCTAAATGGGTCACTTTTGCAGATGGGTTTTCAATCGTTTCTTCAGATTCCTCACTGTTTGGATGCAATTAGTCCCACAAAATCGTTTGTCTATTCTTGAATGCATTTCCAAATCTTATCTATTGTTTCTCATAAATTATTTGCAACAATCCAACATTATTTTTGGATCAATTATCTTAAATGTATTTAGATAATAAAATCAATCCATGATCAGATCCATACCAAATAAATGATAATAGAAACCCGTGAAACAAAAAGAAACCAAATTAATAACCTAAAAATTGCGAATAAAACAAAATCTAGAACAATAAAATTAAAATGAATTTAAGCTAACTATAAGTTCTAAACACATATTGTTTATATTTTCCTTTCAAATATGATATTAAAATTCTAGAAGCTTCAAGTTGATGGAGAGGAGAAAAATATTAATTTTGGGTTTTAACAAAATCAAACAAATGATATATAATTCTTTTTTTTATTTTTTATTTTTATTTTGAAATGAGATGCAAACTGGAAAAAGAATTTAATTAATTAAACCTACCAAATCATTTTTTTGAAAATGATTACTAATGAGAAAAAGACGAAAACATAATCATAATTTAAACAAAAGTAAACAATTGATAAAAATTAATGTTATAGTTTAAATTAAGGTTTCTATGTTCATCTCTCCCTCATTCAAATTTGATCAAATGTGAACAAATGTCTGTAACATCTCGCTCTTGCATGCACTGAGAAAACTTATTCTTTGAGGACACTTTCTTGCAAGTGATCCAGATTATTATACTATTGGCCATTTAATTATGATTATGAGATATTATGGATATGATGATATGTTATTTTGTTTTATTTACATAGACATGTGCTATTGACTGGGTTCTCCTAAGTGTGCAAGACTTTGGACATTGAGGATGCAGAGGCATCAATGAAACCCCTTGGACTCCGGATCGAGTTAGGGAGTGGACTATTGAGGTTTGAATGTTGTTGATGTAACATATGTACATATGATTAGATGTTATGATGATTGATTATTATTGCTGACATGATTCGTTGATGGATGTAGGCTGACGATAGCTTGCCGACCAGAATCACATGTGGAGTAAAGGAGTTAAGCAGGAAAACTAGAGACTTTGAGGGAGAGGTGTGGAAACAGACCTGCGACAGCCTACTAACACTCCCACAGTGGCTCGAACTATAGGTTAATGATTACCTAGTTCGAGAATACCCACGATGTCACGAGGGTAGACTGTGATAGTTGCTCACAAAGATTCTAAGGGGCGCACAATAAGGCAGGGTCCTTATTCTTTAGAGGCCCTTAGTCTCCCACAAGATCACCTCATGAAGTATTGACTCCAAGGGTTTGATGTCTACCAAAGTCAGTGAAGAGGCGAGTGGCACCCTTGGAGCACGTAGTGCATTCTGAAGGGAACGTCACGCAAGGAAAATGGAAAGAGGCAAGTGACACCCTTGGAGCACGTAGTGCGCCCTGAAGGGCACATCACGATTTTAACTGGTAAGTGAATAAATTGTCGGCCTTAAAATGAATGATGTGATAAGTAATATTTAAAAACAATTTTTCCTAATAAAAATGTCATCGAGTCTAGTAAAATTAAAACCTAGGACTAAGTAGAACTTGTGGTAAAAAAAATAAAATAATAAATAAACATGTAACACGAAGGGGGGTAAAATATTCAAACTTATTAAATTCAAAATTATAATGGAGGATTAATTTAAAAAAAAAGGGGGTAATGGTTGTTTTTATCTACTTTTGCTAAATTAATTTTTAGTTAAAAAGAAAAGAGGGTAAATGGTTGTTTTATCTACACTTGCTTAATTAATTTTTATTTAAAACGGAAAAAAAGGTAAAAGGGTTGTTTTATCTACACTTGCTAAATTGATTTTAGTTAAAAATGAAAAAGGGGGAAACTTAAAAGAAATAGGAAACTTAAAGAAAAAGATAAACTTAAAGAAAAGGGAAAACGTAAGGAAAAAGATGAATGTCTAACTTAGTAAGGAATATTGCCTTTAGAACTTTTTAATTATGAACTCAACTAGGAATTAAGTAAGGCATAAGCCATTTAAGAAGTGTAAGGGAGTTTTGGGACACTGAGGAGCGTTTTTAGGAATGCTTTAGGTGGGTGATGGAAATAGGAATATTTAATTAATTAATAAAATTGATTTTTTGGTGCAACTAGGGGATGGGTGACATGTGTACGGGGGAGGTTTTTCCTAATTAAAATTAATGAAAAAGGAATTTAATGAGAATTTGAGAAACCAATTACTTAAAAAATCTATAAAAAGGATGGAGGAGGAGGAGTATGGATCTCATCTTTTTGCGTAACGTTATGCTGCTGAATTTTTAACTTGACTGAACTTTCTCTTGTGGGAGTTGGAATACCCAGCTCAAGTAACGAGTGGTAGATTGACCTTGCGAGGCGATCTGGGTGCTAGCATTTTCTGGTATTGTGTTCATGGCCCCTTTTTGGCTCAGGGGGATCAGGGGGAAGAAGAGTAACCCTAGCTTTGGCTGGGAGGTACCAGTGAGGTCACATTGGTTGGAAAGCGAGAGCTGGATGGAGTTCACATGGGACAACAATTTCGGAGCATTCATGTTTGGATAAGGTACACCTATTAAAGTTGTTGCTTGCAATGGAATTTAATTTACACATGTTATTTTCATGTGCTCGGTTGAATATTTCATTGCCATGAGATTTCTTTGACCTTCTTTCCTACGGTATTTGTAATCCCCTTGCTCGTTGTATTATGAATTGATTTCCCATGGAAAACCCAACCCCTGATTGCAATGACTTCTCTGCGTTTGTTTTTATTGATTAAAATGAATAAAAAATGAGTTTTTGTCTTCTGATCCTTATCCCTTAAGTTATTAGTCCATGCCTGAGTAGTCGGCTAGGAGCCGAATCGACGGTTGTCACTCCGGTGTTTAAAGACCTATAGATTCAAATTCCCTACTTTCCTGTGCATGGATAATAAGTGAAGGATAAATTTCATCCAACTGTGTATCCCTTACTTACACTCTGCATTTTAATTGTTTAAAATCTAATAAATCTCTGCGCTTGAATGGTAATCTTTGCGTTTTCTTGTGATTGATTACATCTGCGTTTTCTGGATGAATAAACCTTGTGTTTTTGTGAATGAGCATCTCCACGCATTTGAGTGATTCATTTCTGAATGAGAAATCCTTGCATCTTTTTGGTGAATGAATATCTCTACATCTTGTATGACTCAATTCTGAATGCGTAATTTTTGCGTTCCTCTTTTGAATGTATCATTGGTTTTTATGTGAGACTTTGTTTTTTTTTTACTATATGTGACTGCGTTTTATCCATATGATGGACAATGTGGTGATGGATTATCTCTTTAAACTGTATATCATATAGTTTGGACAACGATACACACCGATATATACAACGATATATTGGGACAACGATTTAATATATAGACCTTTTTACACAACCTCTTCTTGGCATGTTACACAACACTCACACCATGCTTTTCTGGGAATAACACACATAATTTAACTCCATGAATTTATTAGCATACTACACAACATTTATATAGTACCCACTTAGCGAATTGGAGGCTTGATTCTATGTGTTTTTGTGGAATGATTAATCTCTGCATTTAATTCATCTCTGCGTGTAAGCAACCTCATGTTTGCATTTTATGTTATGAATAATCCATGTGTCCTCCCCAGTAATAAACTTAGCGATCATACATTTAATTGACAACAAAATCTTATGTTGATAGACAACATCATCATAGATTTAATGGACATCGGTTTAATGGATTGCGTGAGTAATATACATTAGACAACGTGGGTATTGCAAGATTTATTAATAGACAACGAGTTTATACATATGATTGACAATGAATTTATGCCTATAGTGTGATTGCAAAATTAATATCAGTGACAACGATTTAAAAATAATGCTCACTACGTTTTATGACAGTTTTTGATATGTTTGACAGTAAATGTTATTACTCAACGATTTCATGTTTTACACAATGATATGTTGTTTGACAGTAACATTTGTAATATATATCATTATGTTGTGTTAGAATGATCTCATCCATGATTGTTATTACACAATGATCCTATAAATATCAATGACAACGAATTTATAATTGCAATATCATTGAATACAATTTCCATATATTTAGACTGCGATTTTAGACTGCTATTAAACAACGTGGGTAATGTATTAGACTTCTATTAAACAATGTGGGAAACATTTCTATTAGACTGCTATTAAACATCGTGGGTATTTACTAGACAACGAATTCAATGATAGACAACAAAATTAATTAGAGACAATGATTTTTGGTAGTATTGGATAGTGTGAATATTGATATCAATATGTTGGATAGTGTGGATATTGATACCAATACGTGAATATTGATATGTTGAATATTTATATGTTTTTGCATGTGAATATTGATGTGTTGGACAACGTGAATATTTTTTTATGATTATCTTATAGCGAATATTTTTATGATTTTCTTATTGGTGAATTTTAGCGAATTCAGATAGCGAATATTGTTTACTAGATAACGAATTCAGTAAACAATATAAAACTTGTTTTATGATTTCTTTACTAGATAGCGAATTCCATTTTAAAAGACATGTTTTATATTGTTTTAAAAGACATGTTCCATATTTGTTTCCTTTTAAAAGATAGCGAACTCATCTTTAGGAAAATACTTATATCTGTTTCAGTTTTATAATTAAAAGACAACAAGGACATTTAAAAGACAACAAATTTATATTTAAAGACAACAATTATATTCATATAAGATAGTGATATATTTTCAGTTTTAAATAGTGATATAAGACAACGAATTAATATAGTTTCAGTTTCAATGGTGATATAACTGGTTATTGATGATTTAATTATGAGTAAGGCATTTACCCATTCGATTAGATTAACAACCGCTTTTTCATTTAGATCAATGGTTTAAATATGTTTAATGTGTTAATCACCTCTAATGGTTTTGCCTTACGTTAATCTTAATTGTTTTGATTATAAGTACTGATATTGTCCCCTTATAGCAGCCTTAAATATTCTCCCAACAAGGAACTAGATAAGGACCTATTAAATTTTGAATGTATTTTTGTAAGGTTGTTGCATTGATGGATTTTATTTTGGGACGAAGGGTTGGAATTAGTCTGGTTATGCATGGGTCCCTAGTGCACCCATCGCACTATGGAAACATGATTTCTTGAGATTGGATCGTTACGTGCATGGCTTAAGAAGCCCACATGATAACCCGACTTAGGATCGTGCACCACCCGATGTGGTTGAGACTGTTGTTTTTATGGTGGTAATTGTTTTGTAACTTTTGAGTTGTCTCTCACTCATCGGGAAGGTTCTAGTTACTGGTCATCGAAGCCATTGTGTTGGGTTGTTGATGTTTTCCTTTATCTTATAGGCATTGTCTTGCTTGTGTTGGATGGGTAGCTTATTTTATTAGTCTATTGATTATCGTATGTTTCATCCAGTTGCCTGATGTGCTAGTATGCCGAGTCATTTTTGTTTGTTTCCTAATCTGCATGTGTCATGTTCGTCGTCAAGTTGTGTTTCTTAACTATTGTCATTGATTTTCATCCTCCTTAAAACATTTTAAGAAAAAAAAAAATTTCTTTTGTGTTGCATCACATGTAGTCGTAACAATGGGTATGCTACATATGGTATCAGGGTGGATTCAACCTTGCAACTGTGGATCACCATGCTTTCCACTGTAGTAAACCCTTGAGTAATAACCTAGCGCTAATTAAAACTTTAACATGTCCATAAGGTAATCATGGTTGAGGATGCCGCGGAGGCAGATGATGGGGTGCTAGGGGAGGAGGCATGATGCCTCCAGTGGCATCCACGCCCATGGGGTCTAACTCCCAGGGAGAGAATCAAGTTGTCGGGAAAGAACAGATAGCGATGGGTGATGTGGTTGGGCTGAGGAGGTCCTTTCAGTGGATGTCTGAGGCACTGATCAACCATTTGGATAGAGATGAGACCAGGGTGATGACACCCGATGAGGTTCCACCATGCGCTCCGGTCAGTACTGGTAGAATTCATTGTGAACTCGAGAAGGTCAAATTTCCCAATTTCTTTAGTGCCCCGGACAACGCAACCTCCGAGGCATGGTTGGAGAATATGGTGATGTGATTTTCACTTCGTGACTATACCTCCAACATGAAGGTCCGCATGGTTGTCTTTCAACTGAAGGGGAGCACTCTTCTATGGTGGAAGATCCTCCTATTGCAATTGAACATGACCATTGAAGACTTTTCATGGGAACTTTTCAAGGAATGGTTCCGAGAGAGGTATCTATCGAAGGAATTCATTGAGCATCATCTCAATGAGTTCAATGCATTGCGATAGGGTGATCGTACATTGCCCGAGTATGAGGCCCATTTTTGGAGATGCTTCGGTATGATCTGCACCAAATTATCGAGAAACTTAAGGTTAACAAGTTTGTGTTTGTCCTTAATGTTAGGATTTAGCTTCTATTTCGGGTACCAGGAAAACTGGACCGAAGAAAGTGTTTGGGAATGTGGGGAGCCACATTAGCAACATGACTGCCCAATGGAGAGGATCGAAGAATCTGGATCAGCTGGACCCACTACCGTGGGAATTTTGGGAAAGACCCATCATATTCATGCAATGGTGAATAACCGCTAGGCAGAGCACCAGTCGACTGTGTTCAAGACATCAGGTACCATCATTGACCAGACCCTTAGTATTTTGATAGATCCCAGTGCTACCGAAGGTTTTATTTCTGGTGCGGCACTGAAAAGAATTAAGGTGAAGGTAGTCGAACATGATGAGTTTAAATTTGTAGAAGTGGCTTTGGGAGCCAAAAATGAGGTTGGAGGGAAGGTTACGGGATGTAGCCTTAACCTGGGAGAGTTTTTCACCAGGGACAACCTGTACGTCATGATCTTAGGATCTTATGACGTCATGATCGATATGGACTAGTTGGAATCACATGAGGCGATACTCAACTATAAGACGAAATGGTTAAGCTTGGTCGATGACGAGGGACAAAGACATGTGATTGTAGGTTAGAACCAAGGAGTCTCCTAGAGGTTCATCTCTTCCTTGTAGATATGGAAGAACATGCGCAAGGGATGTAAGATTTATGACATCCTTGCATTAAACAAGAAGGGAGTAGAGGAAGGTCTAGAAAACCTTCTGATGGTGAGAGATTTTGCGGACGTCTTCCCCGAGGAGTTACCTGGGATGATGCTAGAGAGGGAATTGGAATTTACCATAGACCTAAAAATGGGGATTGAATCGATAGCAAGAACGCCTTATCGGATGTCCACCCCAAAGTTACAAGAGTTGATAATGCAGCTGAAGGAGTTGCTAGACCTGGGACTTATATGTCCAAGTGTGTCACTGTGGGGTGTGTCAGTTATCTTCATACAAAAGAAGGATGGGTCGTGGAGACTCTACATCGACTATCGTCAATTGAACAAGGCAACGATCAAGAATCAATATACGTTTCCAAGGATTGATGATATTTTTGATTAGATGAAAGGCATGACGATGTTTTCAAAGATTGACTTGATATTAGGGTGTCACCAGTTGTGGATCAAGGAGGATGACGACTCTAAGACCACCTTTAAGATGAGGTTTGGACATTATGATTTTACTGTTTTACCTTTTGAATTGATGAACACCCCTGGGGTATTTATGAGTTTGATGAACGTGGTGTTCTACGAATACTTGGACAAGTTCATCCAAGTATTCATTGACAATATTTTGATTTACTCTTGGATGATGGAGGAGCATGAAGAGCACTTGCGCTTGGTACTACAGTATCTATGAGAGAACAAATTATATGGGAAATCGTTTAAATGCTCGTTTTATCAATCAAAGATTCACTACTTAGGGCATGCCATCTCCGATGAAGGTATCGCCATGCATCCAACAAAGGTCGAGGATATTATGGAATGTCATGCACCAATGAATGTCCCCGAAGTGCGTAGCTTCATGTTTTTATAAGGATACTATTGACGATTCATCGAGGGTTTTTCAAAGATAGAAAATCCAATTATGGAATTGTAGAAGAAGAACACGAAGTTTATTTGGACCGAGAAATGCGCAAAGGGATTTTGGAGGCTCAAGGAGCTATTGATGACATAAATAATACTAAATGTCCCTGACATGGACGCAGACTTCTTGGTATGCACTGATGCATCCAAGGAAGGCTTAGACAGAGTCTTGATGCAAGATGGTTGAGTGATCGCTTACATCTTGAGGATGTTGAGAAGGCATGAGGAGAACTATGCAACACACGATTTAGAGTTGTTATCCATTGTATATGCCTTGAGAGTCTCGAGACACTACCTTATTGGATGGAAATTCAAACTAAAAATGGACCACTGTGGACTACAACACATCTTTACGCAAAGCGACTTGAACGTGTGACAATGACATTGGTCGGAATTTCTTAGCGAGTATGATTTTGAGATTAATTACATAAAAGGTACAATGAATAGAGTGGTGGATGCATTGAGTCAGAGACCATGCATATTTTTGGTGAGTCCTCTTTAGACAAATCTACATGAAAATATTCTAACTTTATAGTGCGATGATGACTTGTACAAAGAGGTCAAGGGTTTTTCGGACAAAACACCATGATGGTACCAAGATTTGAAGGATTTACATTGGACGACGACGGATTATTGTGATTTAAAAATTGAATTTACGTACCAACGAACAATGAGTTGAGGAGTTTGATCCTAAACAAGGCTCACAGAGCAATGTACATGGCTCACCCAGGAGTCATGAAGATGAGGGCAGACCTTAAATCCTTATTCTTTTGGAAAGGAATGAAGGCAGACATAGTCAAATACATGGCAAGATGTCTAGAATGTCAGCAGGTGAAGGCTGAACATTAACATCCAACAGGATTACTACAACCACACGTTATTCCAGAATCGAAATGGGAGGTCATTTTGACGGACTTCATTTTTGGATTTCCATTGATGGAAAGGAGACATGACTCAATTTTTGTGGTAGTCAACACTTTGACGAAGAATGCTGATTTTATTCCTGTGCGTACGACATTTTAGGAACCTGGCATAGCTAGAGTTTTCATTGGCGAGATTGTGAGGCTGCATGGTGTGCCTAAGAGGATTATATACGATCAAGTATCGGTGTTTACTGGATGATTTTGGACTAGTTTCCAAGAGGCCTTGGGAACCCAACTTAAATTTAGTAACGGGTATCACCCGGAGACAGACGGGCACACCGAACGAACAAACCAAATCTTTGAGGACATGTTGCATATGTATGTTATGGACCAACATAAGCTTTGGGTATAATTCTTGCCACTGGAAGAATTTGCATATAACAACAGTTATCAAAGCACCATTAAGATGTCCCCTTTCAAGTTTCTTTATGGGCGATTGTGCCAGATGCCTTTGAGTTGGGAGTGTTTTGAGGATAGGGTCCTGGTGGGACTAGAAGCGATCCAAGAAATGGTAGAAAAAATGAAAACTATAATACAAAGGATTAAGGAAGTGTATGATTGGTAGAAGAGTTATGCCGATGTGCATCATGTCGATCATAATTATGAAGTTGGCGATCAAGTCTTCTTGCAAATGAAACCGCATAAGAGTTTGATCAAGTTTGGAAAGGGTGCTAATATATCTCCTAGGTTCGTGGGACCTTTCAAGATTGTGGAAAATGATGGGCCCATGGCCTATCGACTAATCTTGCCTGATTAGTTGAGGTGTATGCATGATGTTTTTCACGTATCTGTTTTGAGACTTAATATTTGTGATCCTACACATGTTATTGACCCGATTTACTTGCAGGTATTTGACGAGGGTGCGCTCAATACTGATCCATTGGACCATCAAATTCGACAACTATGACGTTGAACAATAGATTGGGTCAAGGTCTAGTGGGACAACTATAGTCTACACTCGATGACCTGGGAGGACACATATGATATGCTCCAACAATTTCCATTTTTGTTTGATAGATAGACTTATTATATTGTGATACACTTTATTTCGGCACCTATATACTGTGAAACTTTGGGACAAAGTTTAAACTAAGAGGGGGTGTATGTAACATCCTTCTCTTGTGCACACTGAGTGAACTTATTCTTTGAGGACACTTGCTTGCAAGTGATCCGGATTATTATACTATTGGCCATTTGATTATGATTATGAGATATTATGGATATGACGATATGTTATTTTTTTGTATTTACATAGACATGTGCTATTGACTTGGTTCTCCTGAGTGTGTAGGACTTTGGACATTGAGGATGCAGAGGCATCAATGAAACCCCTTGGACTCCAGATCGAGTCAGGGAATGGAATATTGGGGTTTGAATGTTGTTGATGTGACATATGTACATATGATTAGATTTTATGATGATTGATTGTTATTGCTGACATGATTCATTGATGGATGCAGGTTGACAATAGATTTCTGACCAGACTCACATGTGGAGTAAAGGGGTCATGCAAGACAACCAAAGAATTTGAGGGAGAGGTGTGGCAGTAGCTCTGCCGCAACTTACTAGCACTCCCTTCGTGGATCGAACTGTAGGTTAACGATTACCTAGTTTGAGAAGACCCACGATGTCATGAGGGTAGACTGTGATAGTTGCTCACGATGATTATAAGGGGCGCACAATAAGGCAGGGACCTTATTCCTTAGAGGCCCTTAGTCTCTCACAAGATCACCTAGCGGAGTATTGACTCCAGGGGTTTGACGTCTACCAAAGTCAGTCAAGAGGTGAGTGGCACCGTTGGAGCACGTAGTGCATCCTTAAAGGCATGTCGCGCAAAGAAAATAGAAAGAGGTGAGTGCGACCCTTGGAGCACGTAGTGCATCCTGAAGGGCATGTCATGATTTTAACTGGTAAGTGAATAAATTTTCGGCCTTAAAATGAATAATGTGATAAGTAAGATTTAAAAACAATTTTTCCTAATAAAAATGTCACCCATCCTAGTGAAATTAAAACCTAGGACTAAGTAGAAGTTGTGGTAAAAAAAAATAATAATAAATAAACATGTAACAAGAAGGGGAGTAAGAAATTCAAACATACTTATTAAAGTCAAAATTATAATGGAGGATTAATTTAAAAAAAAGGGGGTAATGGTTTTTTTTATATACTTTTGCTAAATTAATTTTTAGTTAAAAAGAAAAGAGGGTAAATGGTTGTTTTATCTACACTTGCTAAATTATTTTTTATTTAAAACAGAAAAAGGGTAAAAGGGTTGTTTTATCTACACTTGCTAAATTGATTTTAGTTAAAAAGGAAAAAGGGGGAAACTTAAAAGAAATATGAAACTTAAAGAAAAAGGGAAACTTAAAGAAAAGGGAAAACGTAGGGAAAAATATGAATGTTTAATTTAGTAAGGAATCTTGCCTTTAGAACTTTCTAATTATGAACTCAACTAGGAATTAAGTAAGGCATAAGTCATTTGAGAAATGTAAGGGAATTTTGGGACATCGAGGAGCATTTTTAGGAATGCTTTAGGTGGGTGAGGGAAATAGGAATATTTAATTAATTAATAAAATTGATTTTCTGGTGCAACTAGGGGATGAGTGACATGTGTACATGGGAGGTTTTCCCTAATTAACATTAATGAAAAAGGAATTTAATGAGAATTTGAGAAACTAATTACTTAAAAAATCTATAAAAAGGATGGAGGAGGAGGAGTATGGATCTCATCTTTTTGCGTAATGTTACATTGTTGAATTTTTAACTTGACTGAACTTTCTCTTGTGGGAGTTGAGATACCCAATTCGGGTAATGAATGAGAGCTCAACCCTGCGAGGCGAGATGGGTGCTAGTGTTCTCTGGTATTGTGTGTGTGGATTGGGGGGCTTAGTGGGAAGAAGAGTACCCTTAGCATTGGCTGGGAGGTACTGGTGAGGTTGCATCGGTTGGCAAGCGGGAGCTGGACAGAGCGTGCGCGGGACAACAACTTCGGAGCATTTGCGTTTGGATAAGGTACGCCTATTAAAGTTATTACTTGCAATGAAATTTAATTTATACATGTTATTTTTCTATGCTCGATTGAAGATTTGATGTAGGAGCATCTCAAGCGAGCCAACGTGGAGTCCAAAGACAACTGAACAAGCGCCCAATGCAAATTTTGAAATTATCTTGAAGTTAATGCGCCAATCCTAAATGAGATAGTTAAGAAGAAGTGCACTTGTAAAATGTAAACGGACCTTGAGCGATCTGCTCTCGTCCTTAGTAGGTAGAAGGCATTTATAAGTAGTTAATGAAGGTAGATAGAATTGAATGTTAGATTAGACAGATTTAGAGCGCAAGAGGGAAACAGGATATAGACACCCTCATTGTGTATTGTAACATTAGCATGAAGATTATGAGCAAGAGCATACAGAGCTGAGAAGGGAGAACTGTAATTTGAAGACACCCATGTACAAAGATTTGAATTAACAAGAAAAGAACTTTGATTCAAATTCATGGCGTTGTGTTGGTTCTCCATGTATGTATGCTAAATGTTATGCTCATGGTTATTTTACTCTTTCTGTTGTACATTTGCTTTTATGCTATGTATGAATGATTTATTGTTGAATGTCTGAAATCTGAGAGAGAGAGAGAGAGTAAGGAAAATAAGTTTCAATTGTTTCTCTATCTGAGCAAGAGTTCCTGCAAGGGGTGTAGTTGAATTGTCTGCAAGGAGTGCGTTGACAAAGGGTTCAGAGGGTTGTCTCTGAAAACTCAGACTAGATATCTTTTGTTCTCATTTCCACAGAAGTGCAGCTAGACATAGGAGCCATGCAAGGAGTGCGTAGGCCGAGTAAAGTCTCAGAGTTGCGGACCTGAAAAAAGTATCAAGAGACTGCTGCTACAAGTGTGCACAGATTTGAAAAGAGTACATCACTTGGAAATGTTTGAAAGTCTGCTGCAAGGAGTGCGAGCAGGAGTTTTCTAAAAGACTTAGAGTCGAAGAAAGCACAGGAATTTTTTGCATTGGAAAATAGTGAGAAAGCGTTACAAGTTTGCATCACAGGCAACCGAGTACCATGGGAAAACCACTTGGTAAAAAGTTGCAGAAGTCCTTGTGAAGGAAAGAGATGGATGATCAAAATTCTCCATGGAGAATTCTTGAAGTCCAGTGAGCCATTAGATCTCCTAGAGGAGTAGGGGAGTTACCGTGAGTATTCCTAAAGGTTCAAGCTCAGGAGAAGTAGAGCCGTCGATCCAAGCTAGCCAGGGGACGGTGGATCACTCGCGAAATCACCTCTCGGGGTTTTGTGAGTTGAACGGTCGAAGTCTTGGCATCAAAGTTTGCAAACTTGTGAAATGTGAAGTAGCGAAGAGTTGAAAGGATGATGTGGGACCATAGAAGTCAATGAGGTGGACATGTGGCACACTTTCGACATAGAAGTCAATCGAGTTAAAGTCCCGAAGCGGAAAAAAGTCTAATTGTGGGGCCAGCGCTGGGAACCGTGTCAGAATTTGACATTTTGGGATTTTGGGAAACAAAACATTGGGATTTCAGAGTTCGTGGATCAAAGTTGTATGTTTTCGCAATTCACGAACTCATGAAAGCTGAAAATCTGGAGTTGATATCGGAGTTTCGGAGTTTCGGGATTTGGGGGTCTGAGTGAACAGGCGCTCAGCCACAGGATTCACAATATTGCAAAGTCTGATTCCCCAAAGTGTGAGGGAGGAATCTCATGAGGTTTCATTGTGGGTGAAGATTTCCCAAAAGGGAAATAGAAGAGTAGTTGTTGAGAGCTCTTCAGTCCAGTATAAGGGAAAAGATCTTGTGTATGTAACCTTTTGACCCATGGGTTGAGGAGGGGGAGGCGATCAGGTTTGGTATTAGAGCTCAGAAAGGTTTCTTTGCTTTCTGTAGCAGGGAAAAGAAGAATTCACCATGCCTCCAAGGAGAAGGGACAGACAAACACTCGATCCACCAGAGGACAGGGAAATGCCAAGAAGAAGGGGTAGGCAGATGTTTGATCCAGCCATGGAGAGAGAGATGTGTGACTTACGTGCCAGACTTGAATACATGGAGACAACATAGAGGCATACAGTCAGTGTTGGGGATCTTAGTGATTTCGAAAGTGAAATTGAGGCTGAACATGAAAGGGAAGAATTTGCAGCCGAGGATGCAGCAAACGAATGCTTGATTAGGGCTATTGCAAGAATGGGTGCAAGAGTGAAAATGGACATTCCAGTTTATGAGGGAAATATGGATGTAGAGGAGATTCTAGAATGGATTAGAGATCTGGACACATATTTTGACTATGAAGATGTCGAAGAGGACAAGAAGGTCAAACATGTTGTCACGAGATTAAAAGGACATGCAACATTGTGGTGGGATGAGCTACAAGCTGATAGATGCTGCAAAGGCAAGCAAAAGATCAAAAGCTAGATAGAATGATTGCGAAGATGAAGGCAAAATTCATCCCCAGGGATTATCAGATTACACTATTTCGAAGAATGCAAAACTTGAGACAGAAGCTGATGACAGTGAAGGAATACACTAAAGAATTCTACACGCTGAACATCAGGGCAGGTCATCGGGAAAGCGATGATGAAAAGGTTGCTAGATACATGAATGGCCTGAGATATGACATCCAGGATGAGATGAGCATGGTAACCATCCGGATGGTGGAAGATGCGTATTAGATGGCTCTAAAAGCTGAAGAGAAGCTGAGCCAAAAGAAGGGTCAAAGAGGCCGAGGCAGAAGTCAGCCCAGAGGCAAATCAGTTGCCCAGGATAAAAACCAGAAACCCAAGGGGGACTGGAAGAAACCTTAGACTCAAACTGAGAGGGGTGGAAGCTCACAGTGAGGGGAATATGTTGAACAGTGAGGGCAACATACTGAACAAATAGGAGAGTATGTTGATAATAATATTTTTTCCTCGAACCAGAGGTAGAGGTAGAGGAAGAGGAAGAGTTGGAGTAATAACATGCTTCACATGCGGAAAGAATGGGCACAAGTCTTATGAGTGCCCAAACAAAAAGAAAGAAGGAGGTGAGACTCACATCACTGAAGAACAGAGGTGCAATATTGAGGCAGAAGGTGCTAAAGGCAAAAGATCGCTGATGATGCGAAAAGCTCTTTTGACACCAGAGAAGGAGGTGGAGAGTTTAGTCCAAAGAAACAAACTTTTCCGGACTGCTTGCAAAACCAAGGACAGGGTATGCAAGGTCATTGTGGACAGTGGTAGCATAGATAATCTTGTTTCTATAGAGATGGTAGAAAATCTGGAGCTGGAGACGATTGAACATTCAAGCCCATACAGAGTTTCGTGGCTACAAAAAGGACATCAGGTAACTATCACTAAACAATGTTTAGTTGAATTCAAGATAGGAGGATATAATGATAAGATATTATGTGATGTTATTCTAATGGATGTTTGTCATCTATTGCTGGGTAGACCATGGCAATATGATAGGAATATGATTCATGATGGGAGAATGAGCACATACACCCTAGAGAAGAATGGGAGGACTCACATGTTGCTTCCAATCAAAGATAAGGAGGTGAAACCTGAAGTAAGCAACACTGTACTTCTCATGAGTGGGAAGGAAATTCTTACAGAGGTCAAGAAGAAAGAAGAACCACAATTTATTGTGGTCAGGAAACCGAAGATTGTTTTGACTAGCACAAGAGTGGATGATTTACCAGAGGAGGTTCAGGAACTACTGGAAGAGTTTGCTGACATAGTAGTGGACGAACTACCTCGTTCGTTGCCACCGATCAGAAGTGTGATTCATCATATTGATCTCACACCAGGAGCCAGTTTTCCAAACAAAGTTGCGTACAGATTGACGCCGCAGGAGAATGAAGAGGTCAAAAGACAAGTCCAGGATTTGTTGGACAAAGGTTTGGTCAGAGAAAGATTGAGTCTGTGTGTTGTTCTGACAGTACTCAGTCCGAAGAAAGACAGAGGCTAGAGGATGTGTACTGACTCTAGGGTGATCAAAAAGATAACTATCAGGTACAGATTTCCATTGCCAAGGATGGATGATCTGATGGATTGCTTGAGTGGAGCAAAATTCTTTTCAAAAATTGATTTGAAAAGTGGTTATCATCAAATCCGCATGAGAGAAGGTGACGAGTGGAAGACAGCCTTCAAGACCAATGAAGGGTTGTATGAATGGCTTGTTATGCCATTTGGTTTAATGAACACATCAAGTACTTTCATGAGGTTGATGAATGAAGTCCTAAGGGAGTTCATCGGAAAATTTTTCATTGTGTATCTAGATGACATACTGATTTTCAGTAAAATAGTGGCAGAGCATCTGAAACATTTGACTACAGTGATGCATAAGTTATAGCAGGAGAAGCTATTGATAAACATGAAGAAATCCTCATTCATGAAGACATAACTCATCTATTTGGGTTTTGTTATTTCTGCAGATAAATTGAGGATGAATCCAGATAAAGTGGAAGTGATTAAGAATTGTCCATCACCGAAGAGTATATTTGAGGTGAGAAGTTTTCACGGATTGGCTAGTTTCTACCGAAAATTCATCAAAAATTTCAATGGAATTAGTGCACCGATGATGGACACAGTGAAGAAGAGACATAAGTCTTTTCACTGGATAGAAGAGGCTGAGAAGAGTTTTAATCTGTTGAAGAGGAAGATCACGGAACAACCAATTTTGGTGTTGCCTGATTTCCAAAAGACATTTCAAGTGAAATGTGATGCAAGTGGGTTTGCAATAGGGGCAGTCTTGAGTCAAGATGACAGGCCAATAGCGTACTTCAGCGAGAAGATGAATGAAGTGAAAGTGAAATACTCCACTTATGACAAGGAGTTTTATGCTATCATTTAGGCATTGAAAAAATGGAGACATTACTTGATCCCGAAGGAATTTGTCTTATACAGTGACAATCATGCACTGCAGTTTGTGACTCAACATGAGAAGTTGAATCAAAGACATGTTAAATGGGTGGAATATATGAAAAATTTCACTTTTGTGATCAAACATATTTCTGGTGCTGCTAACAAAGTTGTTGATGCGTTGAGTAGGAAGTGTTTGCTATTGCAGGAGTTCAGAGTCAAAACATTGGGTTTTGATAATCTCAGGAACATGTACAGAAATGATCCAGATTTTAAAGGGGTGTATGAAGCAGCTGAGAATCCATTTCTCAGAGATAGAAGCCAATGGACAGAATACATGATCCAGGAAGGATTACTGTTTAAAGGTAATCAACTTTGTATTCCGAAATGCTCCATGAGGGAGAATTTGCTGAAGGAGAAACACAATGGAGGATTGGTCGGGAACTTTGGTCACGACAAGATGTTTGCGAAGTTGAATGAGTCATATTTTTGGCCGGGAATGCGAGCATACATCAAGAGATTCGTGTACAGATGCAGAATTTGACAGCATTCGAAAGGAAGGAGACAGAATGCATGATTTTATCAACCATTGCCCATACCAGAGAGGTCGTGGGATGCAATCAACATGGATTTCGTATTGGGGTTGCCAAGAACACAAAGAGGTTTTGACTCAATCTTTGTGGTGGTGGATATATTTTCCAATATGGCACACTTCATTCCATGTCAGAAGACCAGTGACACAACTCACATTGCGAATCTGTTTTTCAAAGAAGTCATTCGACTTCACGGCTCACCAAGGAGCATAGTTTCAGATCGAGATACTAAGTTCGTAGGACACTTTTGGAGGACCTTATGGAAGAATATGGGAACTAACTTATTGTTTAGTTCATCTTATCATCCTCAGATGGATGGATAGACGGAAGTGGTAAACAAAAGTCTGGGAGACTTACTGAGAAGCCTAGTGACGAAACACCACAACTAGTGGGACAACATATCACCACAGGCAGAATTTGCTTATAATGACTCAGTTAACAGAAGCACAGGATAGAGTCCATTTCATATTGTCTATGGCATGCAGTTGAGAGGAATTTTTGAATTGAGAGATTCAGAACAAATTGCGACTAGGAGCGCTAATGCAGAAGATTTCGCAGAGGCGATGAAGGAACTTCACATCCAGGTGAAGGAGCGATTGCAGAGTTCGAGCCAAGAATATAAGAACAGAGAAGATCAACACTGGAGACAACTTCAATTTGAGGTTGGTGACTTGATTCTAGCACATTTGAGAAAGGAAAGGTTCCCGAGAGGAACATATAATAAACTAAAGATGAAGAAAATCAGACCATGTAAGGTCTTAAAGAAATTTGGGGCAAATGCTTACGAGATTGAATTACCCGATGGGATTGGAATTTCTTCGATATTCAATATCTCAGATTTGTACCCATATAAACCTGAGGAAACAGGGATGGAAAATGAACATCCAGTGATCCAGTGGACAAAATAGAAGCCAGTTGCAGAAAAGCCGCAGATGGAGCGCATACTGGACAAAAGGGTCAGCAAGAAGACCAGGCGAAAGCAATACTTTGAATATCTGGTCAAGTGGAAGGGCCATCCAGTTGAAGATGCGAGCTGGGAGAACGAAGCAAAGATCCAAAGGCATGGACAGACTGTGCATGAGCTCATGGATAGGAGCCCATGAAACTTTTCAAGCAAGGGAGTATGATGCAGGAGCATCTCAAGTGATCCAGCGCAGAGTCCAAAGATCGCTGGACAAGCGCCCAACGCAAAATTTGAAATTATCTTGAAGTTAATGTGCCAATATTAAATGAGATAGTTAAGAAGAAGTGAACTTGTAAAATGTAAATGGACCTTGAGCGATCCGCTCTCATCCTTAGTAGGTAGAAGGCATTTATAAGTAGTTAATGAAGGTAGATAGAATTGAATGTTAGATTAGACAGATTTAGAGCGCAAGAGGGAAACGAGATATAGACACCCTCATTGTGTATTGTAACATTAGCATGAATATTATGAGCAAGAGCATATAGAGTTGCGAAGGGAGAACTGTAATTTAAAGACACCCATGTACAGAGATTTGAATTAATAAGAAAAGAACTTTGATTCAAATTCATGGCATTGTGTTGGTTCTCCGTGTATGTATGCTAAATGTTATGCTCATGGTTATTTTACTCTTTCTGCTATACATTTTCTTTTATGCTATGTATGAATGATTTCTTGTTGAATGTTTGAAATCTGAGAGAGAGAGAGAGAGTAAGGCAAATGAGTTTCAATTGTTTCTCTATATGAGCAAGAGTTCCTGCAAGGGGTGCAGTTGAATTGTCTGCAAGGAGTGCATTGAAAAAGGGTTCAGAGGTTTGTCTCTGAAAGCTTAGACTAGATAGATTTTGTTCTCATTTCCATAGAAGTCCAGCTAGACATAGAAGCCATGCAAGGAGTGCGGAGGCTGAGTAAAGTCTCAGAGTTACGTACCTGAGAAAAGTATCGAGAGACTGCTACTGCAGGTGTGCGCAGAGTCGAAAAGAGTTCAACACTTGGAAATGTTTGAAGGTCTGCCACAAGGAGTGAAAGCAGGAGTTTTCTGAAAGACTCAGAGTCAAAGAAAGCACAGGAAGTTTGTGCATTGGAAAACAGTGAGAAAGCGTTACAAGTTTGCGTCGCAGGCAGCCGAGTACCATGGGAAAACCACTTGGTAAAAAGTTGCAGAAGTCCTTGTGAAGGAAAGAGACGGACGATCGGAATTCTCCGTGGAGAATTCGCGAAGTCCCATGAGCCATAAGATCTCCCGGAGGAGTAGGGAAGTTACTGCGAGTATTCCTAAAGGTTCAAGCTTAGGAGAAGTAGAGTCATCAATCCAAGCTAGCCAGGGGACGGTGGATCACTCGCGAAATCACCTCTCGGGGTTTCGTGAGTTGAAGGGTCGAAGTCTTGGCATCAAAGTTCACAAACTTGCGAAACGCGAAGTCATGAAGAGTTGAAAGGATGGTGTGGGGCCATAGAAGTCAGCGAGGTGGACAAGTGGCACACTGTTGACGTAGAAGTCAATTGAGTTGAAGTCTCGAAGCGGCGAAAAGTCTAGTTGTGGGGCCATTGCCGGGAACGGTGTCAGAATTTGACATTTCGAGATTTTTGGAAATAGAATAGTGGGATTTCAGAGTTCATGGAGCAGAGTTGTATGTTTTCGCAACTCACGAACTCGCGAAAGCCGAAAAGCTGGAGTTGATATCGAAGTTTCAGAGTTTTGGGATTTGGGGGTTTGAGTGACCAGGCGCTTGACCATAGGATTCGCGATATTGCGAAGTCCAATTCCCCAAAGTGTGAGGGAGGAATCTCATGAGGATTCACTGTGGGTGCAGATTTCCCGAAAGGGAAATAGAAGAGCGGTTGTTGAGAGCTCTTCGGGCTAGTATAAGGGAAAAGATCTTGTGTACGTAACCTTCCGACCTGTGGGTTGAGGAGGGGGAGGCGATCAAGATTTCATTGCCATGAGCTTTATTGCGCTTGATTTCCTACGGTATTTGTAATCCCCTTGCTCCCTGTATTTCGAATTGATTTCTCGTGGCGAACCCAACCCCTGATTTCAATTACTTCTCTGCGTTTTTTTTTTTTTGATTAAAATGAAGAAAAAATGAGTTTTTGTCTTCTGACCCTTATCCCTTAAGTTATTAGTCCATGCCTGAGCAGTCGGCTAGGAGCCGAATCAAAATTCATCACTTCCATGTTTAAAGACCTATAGATTCAAATCCCTTGCTTTCCTGTGCATGGATAATAAGTGAAGGATAAATTTCGCCCAACTGTCTATCCCTTACTTACACTCTGTGTTTTAATGGTTTAAAATATGATAAATCTCTACGCTTGAATGGTAATCTTGGCATTTTATTGTGATTGATTACATCTACGTTTTATGGATGAATAAACCTTGCATTTTTGTGAATGAGCATCTCCACATATTTGAGTGATTCATTTCTGAATGAGAAATCCTTGCGTCTTTTTGGTGAATGAATATCTTTGTGTCTTGGATGACTCAATTTTGAATGCGTAATTTTTGCGTTCTTCTTTTGAATGATTATCATTTCTTTTTATGTTAGACTGCATTTTTTTTTACTATATGTGACTACGTTTTATCCATATGATGGGCAACATGGTAATGGATTATCTCTTTAAACTGCATATCATATATTTTGGACAACGATACACACCGATATATACAACAATATATTGGGACAACGATTTAATATATAGATCTTTTTACATAGCCTCTTCTTGGCATGTTACACAACACTCACACCACACTTTTCTGGGAATAACAAACAAAATTTAACTCCAAGAATTTATTAGCATACTACACAACATTTATACAGTACCCACTCAGCGAATTGGGGGCTTGATTCTCTACGTTTTTGTGGAATGATTAATCTCTGCATTTAATTCATCTCTACGTGTAAGCAACCTCATATTTGTGTTTTCTGTTATGAATA
The DNA here is from genome assembly GCA_009831015.1 of Picea engelmannii. NCBI lineage: Eukaryota > Viridiplantae > Streptophyta > Pinopsida > Pinales > Pinaceae > Picea > Picea engelmannii. The sequence goes on along the minus strand of ML780146.1, from coordinate 1,067,053 downwards.
ATCCATGTGTCCTCCCCAGAAATAAACTCTGTGATCATACATTTAATTGACAACAAAATCTTATGTTGATAGACAACATCATCATAGATTTAATGGACAACGATTTAATGGACTGCGCAGGTAATATATATTAGACAAYGTGGGTATTGCAAGATTTATTAATAGACAACAAGTTTATACATCTGATTGGCAATGAATTTATACCTATAGTGTGGCTGCGAAATTAATATTAGTGACAATGATTTACATATAATGGTGACTGYGTTTTATGATAGTTTTTTATATGTTTGGCAGTAAATGTTATTACTCAACGATTTCATGTTTTACACAGCGAAATGTTGTTTAACAGTAACATTTGTAATATATAGCATTATGTTGTGTTACGACGATCTCATCCATGATTTTTRTTACACAACAATCCTATAAATATCAATGACAATGAATTTATAATTGCAATATCATTGACTATGATTTCAATATATTTTGACTGTGATTTTAGATTGCTWTTAAACGACATGGGTAATGTATTAGACTACTATTAAACAAAGTGGGTAATATATCTATTAGACTGCTATTAAACAACATGGGTATTTACGAGACGACGAATTCAATGATAGACAAAAAACTTAATTAGAGACAACAATTTTTGCTAGTATTGGACAACATGAATATTGATATCAATATGTAGGACAATGTGAAGATTGATACCAATATCTGAATATTGATATGTTGAATATTGATACGTTTTTTCATTTGAATATTGGTATGTTGGACAACATGAATATTGTTTTATGATTTTCTTATAGCGAATATTTTTATGATTTTCTTATTGGTGAATTTTAGTGAATTTAGATAACGAATATTGTTTACTAGATAGCGAATTCAGTAAACAATATAAAACTTGTTTTATAATTTCTTTACTAGATAGAAAATTCTGTTTTAAAAGACATGTTTTATATTGTTTTAAAACACATGTTCCATATTTGTTTCCGTTTAAATGATAGCGAACTCATCCTTAGGAAAATACTTACATTTGTTTCAATTTTATAAATAAAAGACATCAAGGACATTTAAAAGACAACAAATTTATATTTAAAGACAACAATTATATTCATATAAGATAGCGATATAGTTTCAGTTTTAAATAACGATATAAGACAACGAATTCATATAGTTTCAGTTTCAATGGCGATATAACTGGTTATTGATGATTTAATTATGAGTAAGACATTTACCCCTTCAATTAGATTAACAACCGCTTTTGCATTTAGATCAATGGTTTAAAAATGTTTAATGCATTGATCACCTCTAATGGTTTTTCTTTACGTAAATCTTAATTTTTTTTTATTATAAGTACTAGGATTATCACCTTATAGCAGCCTTAAATGTCCTCCTAACAAGGAACTAGATAAGAACCTATTGAATTTTGAATGTATTTTTGTAAGGTTATTGCATTATTGGATTTTATGTTGGGCATGAAGGGTTGGAATTAGTCTGGTTGCGCATGGGTCCCTAGTGCGCCCATCACACTATGGCAACATGATTTCTTGAGATTGGTTTGTTGCGCGCATGGATCAAGAAGCGCACACTATAATCCAACTTAGGATCGTGCGCCACCCAATGTGGTTTAGACTGTTGTTTTTATGGTGGTACTTGTTTTGTAACTTTTGAGTTGTCTCTCACTTGCCGGGAAGGTTCTAGTTACTGGTCATCGAAGTTGTTGTGTTGGGTTGTTGATGTTGTCCTTTAGTTGGTAGGCATTGTAATTCTTGTGTCGGGCGGGTAGTCAATTTTATTGGTCTATTGATTATCACATGTTTCATCTAGTTGCCTGATTTGCATGTGTCGTGTTCGTTGTTGTTTTCTATTGCCTGATCTGCATGCGTCGTGTTCATCGTCAAGTTGCGTTGTTTAACTATTGTCATTGATTTTCATCCTGCTTAAAGCATTTTAAGAATAAAAATAGAATTTTCTTTTGCGTTGCGTCGCATATAGTCGTAACGATGGGGATGTTACATAATCAAAAGACGAAAACATAATCATAATTTAAACATAATCAAGAAAATGAAAATGATTTCTAAGGAGAAAAAGACAAAAACATAATAATAATTTAAACAAAAGTAAACAGTTGATAAAAATTAATGTTTTAGTTTAAATCAAGGTTTCTATGTTTGTCTCTCCCTCATTCAAATTTGATCAAATGTGAACAAATATCATAGAAAAGATGTTTCACAATAAACATTCTTCCTGTAAAATCATTGTTATTAATCCATGTCTTCGACCAAGCCATTCTCATAGAAGATAAATTCAATAAGGAAGAGGTAATAACAAACTCCCAAATTATGAAGCTCGTCCATCAACATCAAATCTCTGTAGAAAGAAAAACAAAATGACATTTGAATTTCATGAAATTCAAACCACACAAAAGAAAAGAATATAAACTCAAACCAACCTCTAAACAAAGAAAACCAATACCAATCCAATCAAGTCAAAGGAAAAAAATGAAGAATCCAAGTAAAATTTCGAGGGACCCTAGATTTTGATAAAAAAAAGAAGAAGGGGGTTGTTGGGGCCCAACACTAACCAAAGAGAATACATGAAAGATAATAAATCAATTGGTTCAATAAAGAAAAGTGGAAGTATCAAATACTCAATGATAAAATCAATTTAAATCTATTCTTTAATCATCAGGCTCTTCCATGAACCTCTTCTTTGGAACTATTTTCCAAACAAAAAGACTTCAGTGCACTTCAAGCTTGTTTTCTATGATGATTGACAAGTTAATTATACCTTCAATAATCTCATTGTGGTATCTAAGTTTGATATATATATTTTAAAACATCATATTAAAATATTTAACAACACATGGTTTTAGTTGTCAATATCATTCGGTTTAATATATAATCCCTTAAGTTCACAACAACCATGATCAAGTTTGAAATTTTCCTTGAAATCTCTCCAACCATGAATTGATTTGGTTGGTAATACCTTATACCAGTTTATGAATTAGTCCTTCTAAAGTGGAGGAAAATAATCTATACACAACATCTTCTTGAAGATTTTTTAAGAATATTTGGCTTCTTAATGCTCCATCTTCTTAAGCTGGTCATTAGGCCCAATAATCAAATAAAAAATCTCAACTTGTTGATCAACCAAGACTTGAATGTTTGGTTTTGAATTCAAGTCTAAATCTGCAAAACATAAATCCTTTAAAACAAGAAATGTATCGTCTTGATTCAATAATTTATGGGAATACATACTACAAGATCAACCGAGACTTGAATGTTTGGTTTTGGCTTCAAGTCTAAATCTGCAAAACATGAATCCTTTAAAACAAGAAATGTATTGTCTTGATTCAATTCATTCAATAATCTATGGGAACACATACCACAAGATCAACCAAGACTTGAATGCTTGGTTTTGGCTTCAAGTCTAAATCTGCAAAACATGAATCCTTTAAAACAAGAAATGTATTGTCTTGATTCAATAATTTATGGGAATACATACTGCACTTTTTTTTCCTTGAATTGAAGGATTATAATTTAGATAGCATGAGCTTGACGTAATGCATTCACCATATATTTACATGTTGGTTGGAAAAGTGTTATCATGAAACTTATTAATCAAATATGCAATGATCTCCCTTTATGTCTTCAAATGGGTTTGTGCCTTGCATTTACAAATTCTTTTTTATTTTTATTTTTTTATATGTAATATTTTTTTTCATTAATTTTTTCATATAGGAGCGCATACTTGTAACATATATCCTTAAATTGATTTTCAAATTTAGTTGTGTTTGATTCAAAAATTATTTTCATTATGTGCTATGTCATTATCCGTAAAATATGATGGCAAGTTCAATGGATACTTCAAATCATTTTCAAGTATTTCTACTTCTTTATAGTATGCAAGTAGGTTGGTAATTTTATTCCATAAAATGAAGAGAGTGATAGTCTCCAAAAATGTTTGCATGTACTATTCATAAACTATTTGAGGTAGAAGTTAGGATTTTCTCTTGAAATCAATAGTAATATATTTTCGTATTTGATGAGAACTCTCCAGAGTTCTCTTTTTTTCGAGGTCACATTTAATGGATTTTTTAAAAAATAAATCAAAATTAGTGCTCCCAGGATAACCTTTTTATTTTACATGGTTAAAATTACAACCTTTTGCAACCAAGGCCTTAAAAATTCATATTGTTGCTGAGAAAAACCTTAATATTGATCCCTAAATCAAGAAGCAATGCTACCAATGGAAACCTCTTTTACTTAAACTTTATTGAAACCATGGCCTCAACAACTGGTACCATTATGATAAAAATATTAAAATCAACCCCTAATAAAAAATTGGCACTACCGACATTACCTTTTTTGTAGGGTTAAAATTACAACTTGTTTGAAAGCATAGCCTTAACAACGAGTACTATTGCAACTAAAATATTAAAATCAACCCTCAAATCAAAAAGTGGTGCTACCTTTAGCACCCCCAACCTTTTTGGAGTTAAATTTACAACTTGGTTGAAACCATGACCTTGACAACCGGTACCATTGCAACCAAAATCTTAAAATCAACTCTGGAATCGAAATGAAGTGCTACCAACAACACCCTTTTTTGAGGGCTTAAAATTTCAACATTGTTTAAACTCTTTCCTAAAACAATGGTGTTGTTGCAAACAAAATCATAAAAATGAAAAAATAAGTGAAGAAAAAATAAGTAAATAAATAAAAACAATTGGGGGTTGGGGGGGGCGGGGTGGGGGGACTTGTATTTTAAAATAAATTAAAAAAAATAAGACAATCTAAAAATATATATTTTGGTTGCAATAGTACTAGTTGTTAAGGTCACACTTTCAAAAAGTTGTAATTTTAGACTTTAAAAAAAAGGGTGATGTTGGTAGCACCTCTTTTCAATTCACGGGTTGATTTGAATATTTTGGTTGCAATTGTACCAATTCATGTTGAGGCCATGGTTTCAATCAAGCTGTAATTTAACTTTGGAAAAAAGTGTTGTTATTGATCGCACCACTTTCTTATTTAGGGGTTCATTTTAAGTTTTTTTCTTAGGAACAATACAGGTTTTTGAGGCCATGGTTGAAAAGGGTTGTAATTATAACAAAGAAAGGGAATGATTCAGGAAGGAACACTATTCAATTTGAGGGTTTATTTTGGTGTTTTTGATCTAAAAATATGGGATTTAAGGCTAGAGTTCTCATTTTGAGGTCACGGTTCTGGTCAAATCATTAACTAAATTTAATACATTTGTTGGACCCTTGTATTGAAATCTCAAACAAATTTATTATCTTCCACGTGTTTTGTATACAATTCTTGAAACATTCCAACGACATGATAAGAGTCACCATAAGCATTTACAAAATATTCTTTGAAACAACTATAATTCTAGATAATGCAAATTGGTAGGACATTATACCATTCCCRCAATTTCACTCCAAATGGGAATGAAAATGATTGATATACAACATCTTCATGCCCAATGTTAAGCAAACACAATTTAATTTCACAATTTATTGTAGTGCTCTAATTTAATTATAACAACCATTAATTTAGAACAGAATAGTAAATTTAAAATTTACTCAAAATTCACTTAATCTAGCACATTCAATCCAATATTTCAATAAATAAAATTTACTAACAATTTACATACCTCACTCTGATGCTATCCGCCGCTTGATGCTATCCGCCGCTTGATGCTATCCGYCGCTTGAACCTGACGCTGCTCCTTAGGACACCCCAAAACCAKCCACCCTACCGACTAGTACGCCTAGCCCTAGGACATCAATGGATGTCCTAGCCCTCCAAGCCCAAAACCTCCTCAGCCCCCYCGGTGCACTGTAAATCCCACTRTAAATCCCACTGTAAACTAACTCTGTCCCAATACTCCCCGTTCTCCACTCTCGTAGCATGAATGAATGAATGAAGTCCCTCCATAATCCTTCTCCACCTCCCTTATTCCTCCTTCACCGCCCCCTCCATTAACTCCCACCTAACTCTTTATTACTCCTTATCCCTTTATTAATGCCTTATCCATTCATTAATTGCATTATCCCTTATTTAAATGTTTCCCTTTTACGTATTGGTTACGTTATCCCCTATGGGATACGTAACCCCATTTAACATTATATTTTATTTTCCCCCCTTTGTTTAATACTTAATTAATCAAT
>ML780146.1:993122-1034521 GCA_009831015.1 Picea engelmannii | reverse complement strand
ATTTTCTTCTATTCTTTCCATGGGATAACTACCATCAAACTTTACACAAACTGTTTCTAGATCTTCTTCTTCACTTGAGAAAAATTCAACATCATCATTTTTTGAAACATTGCAATCAAGAGTCTTTGGAGATTCTTTACCTTCATTTGAAATACTTTTGAGATCTTCCTTTGTGCTATCTTCACTTGAAATTTTTTCAAGATCACATTTTGAAATAATACAATCAAGGGTTTTTAACAATTCTTTACCTTTGATAATCTTGAGGGAGTGGTCTTCAATATCTTCCTTCTCCTTCTTTATTTGTTATCTCTCCTCTAGATTTAGACATAGATCCTTGGTGGAAGTGCATTGTCCCATGCTCTCTTTGATAGGGCTTAAGAGTCCACTAAGAATGGTATTGAGAGCCAATGCATCATTCTTCTTTCCTTCCCTTTGAGTTGCAAACTTTGACTTGTTCTTCAAAGGAACTGATCCACCAATGGATTCCTTCCAAATCACTACTCCCATTGTCTTCAAATGTAATCTCATCTCTATTCTCCAAGTAGAGTAGTTTTCCTCATCAAGGATTGGAACTGCATCATCCATTTGTGTGTCTATGGATATCCTTCAAGCTTGTTAAGGCTTGTAGTAAAGGCCCTCTCTGATACCAATTGTTGGACACACCTACCACACTTATTGGGGAGGTGAATGAGTGTGGGGATAATTTTACCAAAACTTCCCTCTTACACAAAACTTATTAGTTAGCATTCAACATTTACTTATTACTCATTGCTGTCATTTATAACTAGTTATATGTGAACATATATCAAAAACATATATCAACAACATAGATCATCAATAAGTCATCACCACAAGGAACACAAAGAACAAAAGATGTATGCAGAATTTTATTTTTATTATGGACTACAATCCTTGGGGTATTTTAGCAACAACTGAATAGAGTGAAACTCTACAAGATCACCAGTTCTATAATGCAAGTCTCATCTTACACCCTCAACACCAACTGAGATGAGGCAACAATCCTCAACAGATGTCAATCTGCAACAGGTACGCGACCTGTCATTAGTTCAGCCCGCGTATGTACGCACCCTGGATCACTACAGCCTGTGTATGTATGTGACCAATTTATACAACAACCTGTGTATGACTTCTGAGATATTAGGCTTTATCCTTTTCATCACACACTCAAATCCTCTGCAACCTGCAAGCATAATTTCTTTTGTCTTCCACTGTCCAAACTAACAACCATCCAGTCAAAACACATCCAAGCTCTCCAATAGCTTACTCATGCTCCACAACCAATCAATATGAATGCTAACTCAATCATGTATAATAAACTAGTATATCATAGCAATCATATCACAACTGAATCATAGGAGTACTGCTCACTCCATCAACCAACATAAATCACATCACAAAAACCATACCAATAATTCCCTAAGCATTCACAACACAACAATAAATATTATCCATCAAGACAATAATGTAACCATACAAGTGTCTCAGTGACATATCTGAGCCCATAGAATGCAGATATGGAACCTGCTTCAGTCTTTGACAACTAGTCATTATCTCAAACACAAATCTCTATGATTTTATCCATTGTATGCACCTTGTCCTCATACAACCCACATATGTATGTGACCTGGACCATTACAACCCGTGTACACCTCGTAAACTAGGGTTTCTGAAGTTCTGAGACTTTTTCCATCAAGATATCCGATATTTCCAAAACTTTGATGCGTTCATGAGATCCTCCTCATGCTCTCTTTCTCAGAATAGATCTTCAATCATTCTCAAGATATCCACACCAAAGATGTTGTCACAAGAAGTTCTCCATCAACACTCCAAAATATAATCTCACAAGAATCTCTCCATTGATCCACAAAAAGGATGATATTTTAAGATACCATTGCTATCTTATTTATACTTTCATCCTCTAGGTCACTTAACCTATTTTCCTTATTTTAGGGTTAAACACTTTCCATAAATAGAAATTTCTCCAATCTTTATCATTTAAATATTCGTTCTTGATTTTGTCACTTCTCTTTATTATTTAAATAATCCACCTTGACTTTGTCACTTTACTTTATTATTTAAATAATCCACCTTGACTTTGTCACTTTACTTTATAATTTAAATAATGATTTCTTCTTTTAAGGAACTTTGATTTCTTTGACCTTATGGGGGTTCAAGCCATCATATAAGGGTCCTTCAACTTCGTAAGGCCATAACTCTCAAACCATCATGAGGAGTTATGAGACATTCCACATACCACCGGAAATGGCATGACAAGCATTATCCATCTAGGATAGTTTCACCAACAAAATCATTGATCTTCTTCTCTTTATTCCACATACAAGAATTGGTTCTCTCAACCATAACTCAACCACAAAGCGTCTTTCCATGAGGGCTTTCACCATAAGGGGACCACTTTGGAGTTCATCCATTTTTACCATGATAAGAAAATAATGAGTCATCTTTACATCAAACAAATTATGCATCATATATCAAAGAATCCATCTTCATCGTGTATTAATGACAACCCATTGATCCATATTCATCTATGCATCATATCAATGATAAATTATTGATCCATCTTCATTGATTGGTTTCCACTTGACATCTATCATTCTCATTAAGGACAATACATATACATTGTTCATCAATCATAAATCAATCAAGCCTATCAATCAATCCATTGACATCAATCAATCATTTAATCACTTGAAATCAATCCTTTGACATCAATCAATCAAACCATTTGCATCAATGACAACATGATCCAACAATCTCCCCCTTTGGCATTGATGGGAATACCAACATTGATGTCAACACCAATCATTAATGTCAACATGTAGAGAAGGCATGATTTCCATCTATAGTCATCAATCATATCAATGTGGCTATCGATCCCCATCATTTATGACTATCTCTCCCCATTAAACATTAATCACATCAATGTGACTATGTCTCCCCCTTTGACATCAATGGCAAAGGGTATTCTCTCCTTGGGGCTACTCCCCCTTATTGAACTCTCCTTGGGGATGTTCCCCATGTCTTAATGCCTTTGACCTTCCTCTGAATAATCTCTCCCATTTTGAACAAGGGATACCACTCTGATGTAATGCTGAAGATACATCGCTCATACTCCCCCTGTGACCATCGCTCTCCCTGGAATTATGTCTTTGTGCTATTTTTTCAAATATAGGGCTCTTTTCTAGGTATGCATCTGATAAACATCTCATCCTAGAATCATGGGAAGAAGAATGACTCCCCCTATGGGTATGTCTCCCCCTATCTTCAACCGGATCATAGATCAACCATTCTCTCTATGACGATCTTTGGACCTGTTTATGCATCAAACTTGTGCCATACCATACATTAAAAAAATAATATATATGTCAACAATAAAATAGAGAATCATGAACAACATATAAATCAAGTACATCATGTACCAAAATGTGCCCACAATGCACAACACCCATGGACATCAACCATGTACATCAACATCATACAATGTGCCAAAGGATATCATCCATGGAATGTATCAACCACATGCCTTTATTAACATGTCAACATGTGAATCTACCAATATGCCAACCATGTGCATCCACCAATATGACAACCATGTGCATCTACCAATATGCCAACCATGTGCATCTACCAACATGCCAAACAAGTGTCATATCACTCATGATATGTCTCCATCATGAACCAAGCACCATAACCATGTATCAAACAAATACCAATTGTTGTGCTAATCAAGTAATACCAGTCAAGCATATGTCATATATGAGTGTACCAAACATTACCATGAATCAATACCACAAAATGATGAATCCCATATTTGTATGCCAAAACCTCCATAAAACATGTGTCAATCAAACTACTAATAGGTGCCTCTACCAATGTACTATAAGTGTACCAATCATAGATCAAGTCATGACTCCTCAACATGATCAAATCACCAACTACATATAATTTAGATAAGAAGTTGAAGGAAGTCTTCATAATAATTACAGACAGCACGTAGGCAGCCACGAGCACTGCGGAAGAACAGATCCAAATTATCACACAGACACTCGAGGACTACAAGAAGGAGATCAAGGAGCTTAAAGAAAAATTAACCCCAACTATTCCTCTTGAAGTTATGGATGAAAGGGAACAACAGGAAGCCCCACAAGTGGAAATTATGGAGAAAGAAGCTGAAAATGTCACACAATTGTTTGACAGGACCGCACAACTATGGACGATGTTGGAAGAAGATGATAGGGTCCAATAATTAGACCAACAAGAGGAGGTAATCAACACTGCAATCCAGGGGATGAAGCAGTGAAAACATTCCATGAGCATCACAAAGTGAGTGAAGGGCACGTAGGAAATGAAGACCCTACAGGTAGAACTGAAGACCGCGCAAAATAACAAGCAGGCCAGGAAATCCTGGTTATAACCTTTGCAAGAGAAAGAATCACAAATAATTCTGAAAATTTAGAAGGAAAAGACAAGAATGTCCTAGGACCATGTTGAGAGTGCAAAGTCTCTCAAGGATCATATTACAACACAAAGGATAGAAGAGCTCATCGAGAAAGTTGTGCAAGCTAGAGAAAAAGGGGAATAATTAGAAGGAAAATTTCACAGCTTAGCAGAGGATGTTCAGGGAGTGCGCACTACCTGAGTGGCTCAGGATGAGCCACATGTCAGTGTTGGGGGCCTGTTGGGTGCAAGACTATTTTTAGGAAAGACCTAATTTTGGAGCACGCGCAATAGCTGGAAAGAAAGCAACATGCAGAAAAATGAGGAAAAGAAGCATGCAAGAGGAAAAGCCACGTGCAAGGAGGAAGACAAGACTAACCATATTAGGGTTAGATTTTTTGATAAGGATTGTAATGGTTATAAGCCTAAAAAATAGTATAAATAAGAACCTAGGAGGTCTAGGTCAAGGGCTGGTTGGTTAGTTTGATACTATTGAGAATTTGAGAGACTGTTGATTGTAATAAGGCAGTAGAAGAGTCAAGTAAGGTATATTTTGAGGGTTAAATCATAGGCTAGGGAGCCTAGTGTGATCTAGTATTCCTCACAGAGGTTCATTAACCTCATCAAGATTGTATGATTGAATATGTAATGCGTGAAACGCCATATTTTGCAACAAACTAAATAAAAGAGAAGAGAAGCAAAATCTTTGTGGATGTAGCCTAGGAGGGGGTGAACCGTGGTAAAATATGTGTTATATGTGATGGTTACTGAATTCTTACTTCCTGTTAATAGTTATCTTATGAATGAATGGTTAACCATATGTATTAGAATGCATGCATGAACCTAAATATGAATGAATCTTAGGAATACCTGAATCATTAACAAGTTGAATGCATAAAGAAAATGAATACTATACTCCTAGATCCCCACTCATTTATAGATTGCAAACACCTTGGTATTGCAGTCACCCATAGATCTATCTTGGGTGAGGCTGCACTGTGTGCTCTGCGCACAATGTTTCCTTCTAGTTTACCAAGAGGGCCGATAGTTTTAGAGGGTTTTGTTGGAAACTTGTTCATATATGAACTTGGGTCAGCCCAAGAAGAGGAAAGAAGTCAGAGATATCAACCAAAAATAACTTAGAATGCCAAGAAGAGAGCTCTGTACATGAATTATTTATGACTATTTATAAAATCTATATATGGACTTTGTCTTTCCAATTCTCCAACTCTTGGCTACCCCATCATAGACTCTTCCACTGATAAAAAAATGTCTTTTCTCTCACATTGATTTTCAACACAAATGTGGTGATATTATTCAATAAAATATTTTAATATTACACATCTTTCCTGGTTCATGTGAAGCTCTCCTCATATAACACATGTGAAGATTAATTAAAATTTTCATGATTACAAATTCTTTTTCCCACCTAAAGTGACATGTATAATAATAATAATTTTGACTTTCTTTGAATACATGTTGAGCATAAATCCTCTAATTTTGGCTTGTTTTAATATACATACAAGATCTCTTGTATAAAATTTGACTTCACCTTGCTATTGTCTCTTCGCATGATGTGATGCATTACATCCTACAACATTATACATGTGAACAAAATATACATGAGAAGATGGTACCTTCCATTACAAACCAACAATGTATATCTATGTATTCTTGATGAACAAATCTATTTAGAGATGAAACTTACCATATCATAGCAACACAAAACTCATAATAGATGCCTAGTTTTCTCAAAGGAAATATTTCACTAAATCTAGTGAATGTTTTGATTTTAAATGAGTGTAAACTTCTATCAATAAGATGAACAAACTATTCACGAAAATATTCAAGCCTATTCATATAAACTTGACATGTGAGGCTTTGATGGTGTTTCAATGAATGAAAATCTTAAAAAAAGGATCTTTTAAATGCATTATGTTAACCAAACATCGAGTGTTGTAACTTTTCCTCAAGTCAATGTTTTTATTTAACACGATAGCTTGCAAATAAACGAAAAAAAGATAGAAATAATGAGCAGCCAAAATATCTACAATGAAGATAATTCTTAATAGTTGAATTCCCAATAATTGAAAAGAGTTCCAAAGAAGCAAGATGTTGTAGATCCCATCACTAAAAAAAATAATCTTGGTAAAAAATATCAGTTATGAAGGGTGCACATTGGTTTCCGCAACCAATATGATGCACAGAAAACCTAGACTGGAATGGATATGAATACTTTAACACAATAACATAAAAATATAGATGCCTAATCAATATATAGATCAATACCAAGCATTAGAAACCACCAAATCGCAATAATGACTTCTTTGAGATGCTAAAAATGTAAAATAGAATTGCAACACAATTTTATGAGTGAAAATGACATGGTAGAATTAGTGAGCATTTGGACATGCTAATCTATAATGGTGCTCCTTTCTTGAAAAGGATTCAAGCATCCATGCCCTAGTTTTAAAACCAATGGAGAAACACTCACCTACAACCCAACATTGAAGAGGGGGATCATCTGGGGTGAATTATAAACTAAAATAAATGACTCTCTTACCTTGTTCATCAATCATCTCTTAGCAATTAAAATAGATGGTGTGGAGAAGTTAGCCAACAGTGTAGAAGATCATTTTAAGGAATCTTGTTGAGTTTCTAAATTTGAACCATATAGTTGAAGTGGAAACGCATGTGAGATTGGTTTAATATGACAAAATCAAAAGAATTACACATTCTTTTATAGCTTTTTGTAAGCCAAGATAAGATGATAATATTTGTCAATAAGGCCCTACATTCATAACACAAGATCAAGTTTGTTAGAGAGTCATAGTTGAAGCAAAAATACTGCTCATCAAACCATTAAAAATGAATTAAAATTGGTATCGATGAAATCCATGAGGATGTGCCCCACTTTCTAGTGAAATGTGGCGATGAAAAATTGTCATTTTACATATTTTTTTAAACCTAAACCTTCCAAATTCATATATTCCTTGTCAATTTTGATGTGCAGTAAAAACAAATTTGTACAAAATTGTGTTATCTTTCTAATGAATTTAAATAAATAAAATATTATTGTCATTGAATATGTCCAATTTGCATTTAATTATATATTTGTCATTGCAAGTTTTTAGAATTTAATGTTAACAAGTGACTTTTGTTCCGAACAACGAATTCACTGTTCAATGTATAGTTTTCAAAAAAACATTATCAGAGCATGTTCTATATAGAACATAGTGTGTTCCACTTTTTAAAACTCTTTTTGGAAAATTATATTATTTATTATTTTTCTAAGGTAACCAATTAAAATTTAAATCTAATTTTATATACCTTTGTTTTCCCAACAAATATTTTTTCATGTTTATGTAAAACTAAAAAATAGAGATATTATTTTGAAGACTAAACATCCATGAGTATCACAAATATTTTTTCTCATATTTTTTGGTTGTGTAATTTTTAAGATACTTATTTTTCTCTTGGGGCCTTCACTACTTAGGAGAAAAAATTGCATAATTTTTAAAACAAAATAAATTAAAAATATAGTATGAAATTGAAAATGAGAAAATTATGTCATTGAATAGAGGATTCAATGAAGAATCTACATCCATAAAGTTTGTCACCTTCCATGGAAGAGATGAAGGTATTTTCACCTCTTGAACGTTACATCTTAAAACTTTCAAAAAATAGGGAACAATTCTAGTACTTTAAACCATCAATTGAGGGTTTTAAAATACCTTGATTGAAGGCCTGTAAAAGTTGTTGATCGAGATTAATTTGGACCAAAATCATCGATCATGGTTTTTAAATCTCGATTAAGGTTTTAAGCCATTGATCGTTGTCAAAACCTTGATTAAGGTCTTAAGACCACAATAGAGATTATTCTTTAATCAAAGTTCTACATAGACCTTTTTCATGTTCTTTATTTCCACAAAGTGTGTCCAAGGTTCATGGATCCACCCTCCATGGTTTTTCAATTCATAGAACCATAATTTAGTGTTATGACCTTAAATAAACAAAGCGTTAGTTGTTGGGCATATATGAGATAAATGTATATGCAATGAGTGGTAAGATACGTCATTCCACCTTTGTATTGATAGGTTTCATAATATGTGATTGTTAGGGTCCTAACCTCCCTAGCCCCTAAAGTAGATATTTCTATGTAATAAAGGCCATAATTAGTAACTAAGGCCTATGTAATAATGTGAACACAATTATTGTAGGAAGACTTACTAGAAGGTTGCTCCTCTAGAAAGTTCCTCCTCTAGAATGTTCTTAAGAAGATATAAGTAGTATATATAGAGGTAGAAAGCATTGTAAAAGTTATCTTGTGGAATTATTTGTTACTTGAGATATGCTCTATCAAGGGTTTTCCCCTCGAAGAGGCAAGTGAATAGTTCTTTCCAGATAATAAAGGTATCATATCTTGGCCCATATTGTTATTACACTCACTATTCTATTTCTTTCTACTAAATATTTTGATAATATTTGTGCTCTTTCTCAAAATATTACTATTTGGTACCTTACAAGTGGTATTAGAGCACTTTCCTCAACGATTTTTTAGATTTTTTTTTTTCAGGCTAGAGACATGTTCCATCATCTATAAAGAACCACAATGATATGTTGTTAAGTAGGTAAAACTGCAGTTGGGGAAGAATACACACAGAATCTAAACATAGTTTCACCTTTTTGGAAACCCCTGTAACACTTTTTGGTACCCCTTTGAGTAGTACTGCATCAGACAACACATGTACATATAATTTCACTTCCACGTAGCCCTTGGGTATATTGGGAGACCTGTAGGTACCCTAAAATCATCCATATATAAGAATGTTTACCTCTTGACTACTATAGAGGCACCATGAACAACACTTAGGAAGAATACTCTCACGTACCCAGGTAATCAGGTAGTATGGATAAGGGTATAGTTAACCCTCCTTAGTTAGAGCCTTGAGATATTGGGATCAATACTACTATTGGACCCCACAAGTATATCATAAAGATATAGCATAGGGAACTCCCTTTCCCTTAGGAACCTTCAAAACCCTACTCCTTGCTACATAAATACTGTTGAATTTTTACACATCCAGTCTTGGGAAACCCTGCTTCCTGTACTCAGGCTACGAAATTCCTAAACAATCTTCAGTATTCAAAATTTGGTCATTCTGTCAATGAAATATTATTCATCTAGGAGTATTCCCATTGACACCCTTATTTGGGAACTATCCCAATATATTCCTCTCTTCATTTTGATCGCAATAGTACCCCTATTTCCTAATCCTTTTTGTGTGGACCCACCCACCCTATTCGACAACTTTATTTGGGACCTGTATCACTAGATTCCTTGTTTCATGTTGAATGTCTTCATACAACCCTCCAATAATCCTTTCTATGTTGACCCACTCACCCCTTTCCCAAGCTCACCTCTTGCTCTTACTTGTGCACCCTCCCCAGATGGAAACCCACAACCAATACTTTGGAAACCACTTAGTTTCCCTCAAAGAATCCTTTAGAAAATTATGGGACGAATGAAAATCAACTCAAACTCAGACCAATCAAAGTTTGGTTGAAATTAATTCCAACATTTCGACCCTTAATTCTCAACTAGTCGTACTTTATGTGAACTCCCTGATAGCCTTTGTGAATCAAGTCAAGGGCCCTAACTCCATGTAACAAACTTTACACCAAGAGGGAATTGAATAATCCCATTCCATTGATTTTCACTCCAATTCCATTTCTCGTGATCTACGTCTTCCTAAAGTGTAGGTGAATAAATTTGACGGCTCCGACCCCACTAGTTGGGTCACTCAAATGGAACATTATTTCTGATTGCATGGCGTTATTGATGACTTAATCAAACTTTGTGTCAATTTTATTTATTTAGATCTAGAGTGTTGGAAATGGTGGCAATGGTGTAAAAATTATCACTCAGGTTATATTGCTTAGATCCAATTTGTTGTCGATATTTATGAATGTTTTAACATAGACACTCATCATTTGGGCCATTTTACCAAGCTTAAAAAGTTAGGTATAGTTGAAGGTTACATCATTTATTTTGAGCAATTGGATTTCTACACTGAAGGAATATCATACACCTTCTTTTGTGAATTATTTGTTAGTGGTCTCAAGGACGAGATTCATGCTCACGTCCTAATGGATCTCCCTAAGAACTGACTTGAAGCCACTCACAGCGCCAAGGGATCATAGTAGGTGGTCATTACTCAAATAAAATATCGACCCTTTATTCCATGTCCCTTCCCCACCAATCCAAATCATTTCCCTCCTCTTAAGGTCCATAAATTAACCAGGGCAAAAATGGCTTAACGTCAACTTAAGGATCTTTGCTACAATTGTGATGAAAAATTCTTTTCAGGGAACAAGTGTAAGGAGAAAAAGTTTTTATGGCCATTTATGAGTACATTTATGAAAATGACAGTAACATTTCCCCTCCTGAATTGATTCCCTAGGTACATGATAATAGTCCACCCTCTAATAAAACAGAGGTACAACCCTTCATCTCTTTGCATGCTTTAACTAGTATTTCCACTCCCAAAACTCTTAAATTAATTGGCTATATCAAGTATCATAAAGTCATTATCCTCATTGAAAATGACAACATCCATAAGTTTATTCATTGATGAATTTCTCAAGAAACCAATTTTTATATCCATGTAGTCAACAAATTTCAAATCATGATTTATAATGGAGGTTCCATGAAATGCGGGGGTAGATGTGAAAATGTGTGCCTACAAATTGGAAATTGTTCTTTTAAATCCCACATGTTCATCATTGAAATGGGGGTTGTGACATTTTTCTAGGTTATGAATGGTTACATACTTTAGGCCCCATCACCATGGATTTCAAGGAGTTATACATGAGCTTCCAATATGATGGGAATCACTACAAGTTCCAAGGCATCATGACAGGTTCCCTCAAGATCATTAGTTCACATTGAATGGAAAAAATCCTCAAAAAGGGTCATTTTGGAATTATTTTCCAATTCCATGTCATTTAATCCTTTGAGACTCCATCCCCTATTTTTCATCCATACCTGCAACTTATCCTCTCCAGACATCACTCAATTTTTGAAAATCCCCAAGGAATCCCAACTTCCCATGGTCCCCATGATCATTCCATCTCACTTGTACATGGTAGTCTTCCACCCAATGTTCTCCCTTATTTCCACCCATTTTCTCATAATAATGAGATTGATTTTTTTTTTTAATATTTGTTATTTGTGGGTGTCATATTCCCTAGTACCATCCCTTATTCATCTCTCATGGTCATGGTACTAAAAAATGAAGGTACTTGGCACATGTTCCCTAATTTTTGGACTCTCAAAAAAAGTACTGTCAAAGATAAATTTCCCATCCCTGTAATTGATGACCTTTTGGATGAACTAAATGGTGTTCAATTCTTTACCAAACTTGATCTTTGTTCTAGATATCACCAGATTCATATGAAAGAGGTTTATATTCCAAAGACTAAATTTTGTACTCACAAAGGCCATTATGAGTTATTGGTCATTCCCTTTGGCATGTGTAATGCACCCTCCACTTTCCAAAGTCTCATGAATCACATCTTCCGACCCTTTCTTCGTCATTTTGTCCTTGTCTTCTTTGATGAAATCCTCATTTACAGTAAAACTTGGCAAGCCCATATTGCCCATGTGGATCAAGTCTTACACCTACTTTGTCAACATCAAGTCTTTCTCAAAAGGTCCAAATGTGCTTTTGGGGCCTCATAAGTAAAATACATGGGCCATATTGTTAGTAAGGATGGTGTCTGAGTGGATCCCAAGAAAATCAAAGCCATAAAGGATTGGACCCGCCCTAAGACTCTTAAACTTTTGTGAGGATTCCTTGGGTCAACTGGATACTATCGAAAGTTCATCCAGAATTATGGACAAATTGCATCCCCACTCACTGCCCTCCTTAATAAAAATTATTTCAGTTGGAATGTGGTCGCCAATCAAGCCTTCCAAAATTTGAAAGAGGTTATGTGTACAACACCAATACTGATTCTACTCTACTTCGAAAAGGATTTTTTTTTGGAGTGTGATTCCTCCTAGAAAGGCATTAGTGTAGTTCTTATGCAAGAAGGAAAACCCTTGGCCTTTAGTAGTAAGAAAATTTCTAAGAGACACTTGGGAAAATCCACATATCATGAGAACAAAAACATTGGCTATTTTGCATGCGGTGAATATCTGATGTCCTTACTTGCTATGAAAATGCTTCCAAATTAAAATTGATCATTGTAGCCTCAATTTTTTTTTGGAACAACATATTTCTTCCCCCAAGAAACATAAGTTTCTTACCAAAATGTTCGGATATGATTATGAGATCATTTACAAGAAGGGAAAAGAGAATATGGTAGTTGATGCTCTTTCTAGGAAATATGAAGAAGGGTCTCATTTTTCACTCTCCTTCATTATAATCGATTGGTTGAAGGAATTTCACTATGAATGGTTCCAAGATCCAATTTTTTTTAACCTGATCCAACAACCACAACAAGACACTAATGCATCTCCGGGCCACACTTGGGAAAATGAGGAGCTCCACAATAAAGGCCTCTTATATTTAAGCAAACAATCCAACTTTAAATCGATTGTTCTTGTTGGAGTTACTTCACACCCACCTAATATTTCTTTTTCCTAAGGTTTTTCCTATGTTTATTATTCATTATTTAGTATCTTATATTTTAGGGATAATATTCCTCTAGGAGAATATTCTCTAAAGTTCAAACTTCCATTTGATCAGTTGAGTGGAGTCTAAATGCCACATTGATATTATCACCATGCATCATTGGGATCATCACCAGATAATGCGCATTGTCCTTGGGATCATAACAAGAGTATAAAATTACTCATGATTCCTTGATCTCCTCCTCACTTCACTTTGTTTCATTCAGTTAACTGAAGACTGATAGACTAGTTAACTTAGCTAGGTGGTAGTTCACTACCGTAACTTCCTGAGAGACTAGGCTAGGTGCCATTTTACTCCCATAACTACTGGCGTGCATACAGATCACTCTAACCACCACTATGGTGCATTGGCTTCTCCTCAAGTGTGCACTATTTGAGTTATACATAGTATATCATGTGTAAATTATCATTCATTCATTTGGTTAATGCGAATTCTTCCACTTTTTCTCTCCTCTTTTCTCATATTTCCTCTGCAAATGTGTATGTCAATTCCTAGATAGATATATTTTATGTAGGTTCAACACATTTACATGGTATCTGAGATAAAGGAGAGGAATCCATCTGATTCTTTCCTTTTTTGAATTTCTCTTTATGACAGACTGCTAGGGAAAATACACACCAAATTATTTTTTGTGGGTATCGAAGATTGAAGACAATAGAAAAATGTAATTTCAAAAATAATTCATTCTTACACCTTACAAATTCTTTGCATGGAAGGAGAATATGATAATGCATATTCAAAGTAGAGGATTGTACAGTTTAACCATGAACACAGAGGCATAACCAACATTATCCATATAAAAATCGAAGTATCTAAATTGAATGGATGAAGTGTTCAAAACAATATGCAGTCTCATTTCTCATGAACTTCTCTTTTACATATCCTCATTTAAAACCCCCAATGAAGCATGGACCACCATGGAATGGATTTTTGGAAAATAGGATGAGATGAGGGGACACATGCTCGAGGTGAAATTTCTCACAATGGATCCAAAAACCTTCGACAATCTCCAATATTTCTTTGCCAAATATAAGGATTTGTTGTCGCAACTCGAGGCATGCGGGATTGATAAATCTAAGGAGAACAAACAAATGGTTCTCACCATTCTCTCCAAAATTGGTCCAGAATACTTAGTGTTTGTATCCACATTTTATTTAGTTAGATTCACCTCTGAAGCCACCTTGAAGATGCCCTCTCTTGAGGACTTTATCAAGTCTCTGACACAAGAGAAGAGAAAGCTAATCAACATGGGAAAAATCAAAGGCCCAAAGGTGAATGCATTTACTGTGCAAGATGGAAGCGATCATCAATATCAGAAATCTAAATATAAATACAAAGGAAATCACATGCAAATCTGAAGAACAAAGGGTACTCAAAATTCTTCAACGATTCCTCTGATCCAAAGGTAGAAATGGAAGAAATTGGGAGAAATTCACTTATTTCCATAAAGGATTCCATCCAGAATCCGCATGTATGCATAAACAAATAGATTTAATGACCCAAATACTTCAGGAAAAAAACCTTGGATATATCATCCCCGAGGGTGCCAAGAAGAAGAAGCCAAAAGATCAAAATCCCAAGAAAGGAAATTCTATCCATTCCTTGATTGCCATCAACTCCTCTCTCGATGCTTGGATCGTAGATTCAGGTGCATCACACCACATGGCTGCCACAAAATAATTCTATTATTCATTCAATGCATGCAAAGGTCCTCCTATTATGATGGGGGACAACTCTCCAGTCAAGGTCATCGGAAAAGGAAGAATTGAACTCACAAACGAAAGCTTCGAGAATGTGCTACATGTTCCCAAAATTTCCATCAATATTCTCTCCATGTATCAGTTGAAAAACTTCGACACTGAAAACATAGTCATATTCACACCTGATGCAGTGGATATCTATGACATGGAAATAAATTCCAAGGTTGCTACCAGTGAGGTAAATCATCAATCTAGACTCTACACATTTTCTGAATTTATTGAACCAGATTCTGCATTATTGCTTACCCATGTTGATGAAAGCAGTAGGATATGGCACGAAAGGTTCGGGCATTTAAATTTAAGATATATGAAACAACTTAAAAAGTAGGGAATGGTTGATGGTCTACTCGACATCCACTTCTCCAAAGGAATTTGTGAGGGACGTGTTCTTGGAAAACACCCTCAATAGAAACTTGACAAAGGAAAGACTCAGAGGGATTCCTCTCCTTTAGATCTGATCCATAGTGACCTCATGGGCCCTTTTCCACATCCATCATTTACTAAAGAAATGTACATGCTCATTTTTGTTGATGATTTCTCATGCTTCACATGGATTTACTTTCCCAGACAAAAATTAGAGGTATTTCAACACCTCAAATATTTCAAAGCCCTTGCTGAGACACAGTCAGGAAAGAAAATCAAAGTCCTCCAAACAGATAACAAGGGAGAGTATGTCAACCATGAGATACATAATCTTTGTCATGATGCAAGGATTCAGTTGCAGCACATAGTTCCCTATACTACGCATCAAAACAAAGTTGTTGAGCGGAAAAACAAATCTCTAAAAGAGATGACATCTTGCATTCTACATGCAAAATCACTTCCACAGAGATTATGGGTTGAAGCACTTAATTGTACAACCTACATCCAAGAAAAATATCCCCATATATCTATCACGGATAAGACCCCCTATGAGGCTTGGAGCGACCTCAAACCCGAAGTGAACCACTTCCACATTTTCGTTTCACGTGCATGGGTCAGGATTTCCTCTGAGAAGAGGAAGACACTTGATCCACAGATCACATAGTGTATATTTGTTGGATGCCCTGACAGTGTGAAGGGATATAGACTGATTGATATTTCCTTAGACTGACTCATCATTGAGCATAGTGTCCAATTCGAGGAAAGTGTCTCACATGTACCTCAGCAGCCGCATGCAGACACCTTTGTTCTTCCACTGTTAGAGATGATGAACATGCACATGCCAAATCTTCTTCATATGAGAGTTCTGATTTAGAGGATTCAAATGATCCAGATATAAAGTAAATATAGTCAAATGTAGATTCAGTGCATCCATATGCAGATGCAGAGCCAGAGAAGAGGCCCAAGTGGGCCAAGACTACTCTTCAAGATGCAGGAGATCTTGTTGGGGATCCATTTGATACTAGGAGGACTTGATTTGATTTCGAGGAGACTCCTCTTTCACTCACTACCACTAAACCAATTCCACCCAGACATCTTTTCTTAGTTCAATATTCATATCCACAGTCTTATAGTGAGGTTGCTGGAAATTCATTTTGGGGATCCGCCATGCAGGAGGAGTACAACTCCCTCCTCGAGAACCATACTTGGGATA
The DNA here is from genome assembly GCA_009831015.1 of Picea engelmannii. Taxonomy (NCBI): domain Eukaryota; kingdom Viridiplantae; phylum Streptophyta; class Pinopsida; order Pinales; family Pinaceae; genus Picea; species Picea engelmannii. The sequence continues at coordinate 1,018,007 of ML780146.1, read as the reverse complement.
TAGTTTCCCTTCCTTCTAGACGGAAACTTGTCAGGTGAAGATGGGTCTACAAGACCAAGAGTGCAACAAATGGAAAAATTAGCAGATACAAATCCAATCTAGTTTCCAAAGTCTTTCAACAGGTGCATGGCATTGACTATGATGAGACCTTCGCTCTAGTAGTGAAGATGGATTCCATACGTTTGGAAATTGCCATTGTGACATACAAGGGATGGGAATTCCATCAGATGGATGCGACGAATGCATTTCTTCATGAGGATTTCTTTGAGGAGATCTATATGGAGCAACCCCAGGGATTTCTGCAAGATTCATCTTTAGTCTATCGACTGAAGAAGTATCTTTATGGCCTCAAGCAGGCTCCAAGGGCATGGTATGCTAAGATGGAATCCTACCTACTGTCACAAAACTTTGTATGTTGTAAATCATACCTGAATGTTTACATTCTCAGAATGATTGATTCACTTCTACTCCTAGTTCTATATGTTGATGATTTATTGATCACTGGTTGCTCGATCACTAGTTTCTCGACTTCAACGATTGTTGCAGTCAAGAGGATTCTGCATGATAGGTTCTTGATGACAGACATGGGTCCACTACTTTTCTTCCTTGGACTCAATATCAGTTAGGATGCATGAGGCATCAAAATGTCTCAGGCCAAGTATGCCCAAGATCTCCTTGAGAGATTTGCACGAGATCTCCTTGAGATATTTCACATGATAGACTCCAAGTCTGCTCCGACTCCTTTCCCACTAGGAGTCAGACTTGAGCATGGAGGGAACAATCCAATGGTTCATAACACACTGTACAGATAGATAATGGGGAGCTTGTTGTATCTCACACACTCTAGACCAGACCTCTCCTATGCAGTTAGCGCAATCTCCCGGTTCATGGAGGAGCCACATGAGCTGCATTGGAAGGCTTCAAAGCATATCCTTCGATACGTATAGGGCACCATCACCTTTGAGATTCAATATTCAGAAGACTCTACATTGGAACTCATCAGGTTCATTGATTTTGACTGGGCTGGTGATAACATTGATCACAAGTCCACATTTGGTTACTCACTCAGTCTTGGTTCTGGGCCTATCTGTTGGTCGAGAAAGAAGTAGGCTGTTATTTATCTATCTTCAGCCAAGTCAGAGTACAAAGAGGTAGTTAACATAACCATTCAGGCTATGTGGCTACAACATTTTATCACTGAGTTGGGCATTCAGTTTCATCGGTTGATCGGCATCTGGTGTGACAACCAGATCACTCTGAAGTTATATAGAGATCCAACTCAAAGGCAACGGATGAAGCACATCAAGATCCCCATGCACTACATTTGTGACTTAGTACATGAGGCGATCATCGACCTGCAATTCTGTCCTTCAACAAAACAAACTGCAAACATCTTCACCAAGACCTTCACTGAGCAGAAGTTTCATTATCTACGTAGTCGTCTTGGAGTGAAGGACACAGTTTCCTAGCAACTGTCAATTCTTCTTTTTACATACATTGTACTTTGACGGGGGGGTTTCCCATGAGGTTTTCCCTCTTTCCTCATTTATTTCAGTGTATTTTTGCATTTGGACAACTAACATGGCCTCGATGTCGGAACCCATTCTTTATTTTCACCATAGTGATGTTTAGAGGGGGTGTTGGAGTTACTTCACACACACCTAGTATTTCTATTTCCTAAGGTTTTTCCTATGTTTATTATTCATTATTCAGTATCCTATATTTTAGGGAGAATATTCCTCTAGAAGGATATTCTCTTCAGTTCACACTTCATTTTGCTCAGTTGAGTGGAGTATAGATGCCACATTGGTATTATCACCATGCAACATTGGGATCATCACCAACTAATGAGAATTTTCCTTGGGATCATCACCAGACTAGTGCATTACTCATGATTCCTTGATCTCCTCCTCACTTCACTATATTTTAGTCAGTTAATTGGATACTGATAGACTAGTTAACTCAACTAGGTGGCAGTTCACTACTGTAACTTCCAGAGAGACTAGACTAGGTGGAAGTTTACTCCCGTAACTGTTGGTGTGTGTCCAAATCAATCTATACCACCACTATGGCACATTGGATTCTCCTCTAGTGCGCATTAGTTGAGTTATACAGAATATATCATGTGTAAATTATCATTCATTCATTTGGTTAATGAAAATTCTTCCACTTTCTCTCTCCTGCTTCTCTTTTCTCATATTTTCTTTGCAACTGTGTATGTTAATTCCTAGCTAGATCTATTCTATGTAGGTTCAACACGTTTACAATTCTCTCTTAACTCCATGCCTCACCAACAATGGTAAATTATGGATTTCATAAAACCTAGAAATGGATCAAATGTTCCTTTTTCATGGAAAGCATTAAGGAGGACATCTGCACTTTTGTGGAAGAATGCGATACTTTCCAATGCAATAAGGGAGAAACATTAAAACATCTAGGAACAATAAAACCCATTCCTATCCCACCTACTATATGGGCATATATATATGGAATTCATCATTATATTACCCAGATCCGGTAAAAATCAGTCGTCATGGTTGTGGTTGATTAACTTTCTAAATATGCTCATTTTGTGCCCTCCAACACTCATTTAAAGATTCCATAATGAATCAAATTTTCATGGAAAATATATTCAAAATTCATGGATTTCCACAATCTATTGTCTCAAAACGTGATTGGAATTTCACAAGTAACTTCTATCTAGAATTGTTCAAGATCCAGGGAACCTAATTGCATCTCAACACTACCTCTCATCCATAGACTTATGGTCAAACCGAAGATATCAATAAGTGCTTGGAAGCCTATTTGAGGTGGTTTGTGTTCAAATGACAATTTTAATGGGTTCACTGGTTACTCCTTGTTGAATGGTGTTACAATTCCACTTACCACAATTCCACTCGCATGACTCCCTTTGAGGAGGTCTATGGTCAAAATCCCCCCTCCATATTATCTTACCTGTCAGGTTTTTACAAGGTCTAGGAGGTTGAAAAAACCCTTACAGTTCAGGATGACATTCTATGCATTCTCAATGAAAATTTTGTCATGGATCATAATTGAATGAAGCAACAAGGTGATCAATGTCGTTCCAAACATAATTTTGTTCAAGGGGATCAAGTGTTTCTTCATCTACAACCATATAAGAAAACTTCCCTCAAATCAGATCACTTCCAGAAGCTTGCTCCAACGTTTTAGGCCCCCTATACAATCATCAAATGCATTAGGCCCATGTTTTACAAATTAGACCTTGCCATTCACTTTAAGCTCCATTCAGTTTTCCATGTCTCCTAATTAAAGAAAGTGATTGGATCCAAGTGCCATATTCAAACTAGTTTCCTTGAATTGGATGAAGAAGGTTCCATTTGGTTGTAGCAACAAGTTGTCTTATCCCAACACAAGCATCATCTTTATTAGCACATAATTCATGATTTTTTAATACAGTGGAAGGATACATAGCTCGATAATTCCAAATGGGATCTAATAGCCATTTTGCAACAATTCCCACATCTCAATCCTTGAGGACAAGTTTGTTCTTTGGGGGGAGAATGTTAGGGTCTTAACCTCCCTAACCCCTCATGTATATAGAATACTATGTATTTCTATGCAATAAATTCCATCATTAGTAAATAAGGCTGATGTAATAATGTGAAAAAAATTATTGTAGGAAGACTTACTAGAAGGTTCTACCTTTAGAAAGTTCCTCCTCTGGAATTATATATATATATATATATATATATATATATATATATAGGTAGAAGGAATTGTAAAAGTTGTCACGTGGAATCATTTATTACTTGATATTTACGGTAATACCCCTAGGATGAACCCCTATTGTAAAGTAAATGTAATTGTATATATAGGCTAGTGAGTTGTGGCACACAAGTTTTGGGTATAGTTAAGCATGCACGAACCAAGGAACAAGTGCGCGCACACTTAATAACTTTGTGCACACCTGATTAAGTACGCAAGAAATGTCATGTGTGTGAACCAAGGTAAGAGTGCACACCCATTTCATAGATTTTCACACACCTGAGAAAGTGTGTGAGGATCACTTCAAAGTGTGCACCAGATTGTGTTTGTAGCTAGGATATTTTTGGGGCCAGAGAGCCTTTGTATATATGTATATTGAGGATAGAGTGCCTATGTGGTTATTAGGCTGGAGAGCCTGGATTGTGACAAAGGCTAGTGTGCCTATTTGTATAAAACGTAATTGCACTCATATATTAATACAACATATCACTGTGTTCAGAGAAATCAGACGAAAAGAGACAAGGGGCTTAAAACTCCACTAGAATGGGAAAGGGGTGTGAAGCTTAAAGGGAATATTTTAATAATATTTCCAAAATTATAATTATGGGATATGTATTTATCCTAAGTTCCTAAGGAATAGGAATGGGTCACCAAGTGGAGCTAAGTTATCTCTTAAGGTGACAAGTGTCCAATTATAATCATGCAAATATATTGTTGGGAATTAATGTATTTCGGTGGATTCACTCATACCTTCATCATGCAGACCAACTTTCCTCTAGAAGAAACCTATATCTGGCTATAACTTGTTGCAATCACATAAAACTATACTTGGGAAGGAATGTGTGGTATCGAAGAGGCAGTTAGTCAGACCCGTGATTGTCAAAGAAGGTGGTTGCCAGACCCGTGTTTATCAGAGAAGCATGTTCTTAGGCCTGTGTTTGTTGAAGAAACAGGTTTTCATGCATGTGTTTTTCAAAGAAGAGGGTTGTTAGGCTCATGTTTATCAAAGAAGCAGGTTGTTAGGCCCGTGTTTCTCGAAGAAGTGGGTCATGATGCCCATGTTTGTTGAAGAAGCGGGTTGTCAGGCCTGTAAGCATTCTCTCCATGTGAGAGAACTATTGGGAATTGTTTTCCCAAGGTGCACAGTTGTAGCTACATGTATTTGAGACTTCTTGTCCGACCTATTGCTAAATCCATGGAATGGAAGTGGGGCAGTCGAAGGAATTTTTAGCAGAGAAGGGGGACACTTCCTGGGGTGGGACATGCATGTGGGGAATGAGGGACTGTATTTTGTTTGTTGGGGTTGGTACCTTTGTCTGAGTGTTTTGAATATGTATAGACCTTAGCTTGGATTAGGAATCCTTTTCCTAAGTGGATTTTTAGCCCCAACTTGGGGGTGAATTGTTGTTGAGAGTTTATGAACAACATAATCTATGGATGGGAGGAGCATCTGAGGTTTGTGGGAAATTGGTGGGTTACAAAAAAAGATAAGTGTCATATTATGTGTATTAATTGATAAGTAATGTACATATAAATGTTAAATATATTATGTGATACAATTATATATATGTATTTGTGTGTGGATTATATATGTTGTAGAACTACATGTTTGTTGCATATGCAGGGAATGGACTATGGAAAATTTATATGTGTTTATATACTATTCAACTTGTGATTGATTATCCTATTGTGTTTTATGGAATTGATACATTGTTATGTTGGGTTGTGCATATATTGTTAGTTATACACAATTGTCATAGATGTAAAGTGTGGTAGTTATTAAGTGTTTCTTGTTAGATAATTCAGTGGTAACGGTTGTGGAATTATGAGGCAAGGCTTGAATCATATCACGTGCAAAGTGGTATTAGTCTATGCACATGAATGGGATAGATCCCATGTGCGACATAGGAATGGTTGCACTCATAGTTGTATTATGATTTATTTCTATTGTTATAGTCGTTATCTTGTTAAGTAACTTCAACGGTAATCGTATGGGTTCTAGCGCGAAGCTAGAACTGTCATTCATGCTGAGGGACAATCGACTTGGTCGAAAAAATGACGGTTGAGCGCGCAAATTTTCTAAGACATAGTTGTTACGTGAAGTATGAGATCAATTGCACACACTAGTAAAATGTAGTGCTGCGTAGCACAAGGCAATTCATGTGCAATGTTGGTTTCAATGAGTTGCTTTTGCAGAAGAAATAATTGATATCAGAGCTCAAATAATTTGATGTGACATGGCCTTTGAGAAGAGCTTGGGATGTCACAAAGTGGTATTATATTAGCTCTTTGTTCAACACTTGACTTGTATGGGCCAAAGATCCACATGAAGTTGGCGAGCGAGAATTTTTATGATGGTCACGATGTTGCAAGATGAAAATATGGAAAAATCAGTTGAGTGAAGAAAGGACTTGTGTGTGCTAAGTATTGGTGTGCAATGTGTGCGTACTAAATTTTGGCATTGCGCAGTGCATAACGTATGGTGCGCGAAATATATTGGTTTGTGGAGTGTACGCATTGAATATGGGAATTGTGGGGTATAGAACTTGTGGAGCACACGTAATATGGGAGTGCATTACGTGCGCAATGAATATGGATGGCATGCAAAATTGATGGGTGCATACATAATAATAGTGCATAGGGCATGCACATTGAGTGCGCATTGAATATGAACACCACACATAGCAAAATTAATGGTGTGTAGTGCGTGTGTGTGGAATATTGGAGTTTCCTAGGGCAGGATTGGAGATGCACATTGAGTATTGGGTGCAAGAGGGTGGGCGATGAATATTTGAGAGACATAGAGAAAATATGTAATTTGTGTGGAATATTAGTGCGCGACACAAAAGTTGTGCGCACTAGATAATAATGCACGAAACCCAGAGGTTGAATGTGCTAAATATTAGTGCTGATGTAAAAGTTGTGTACACCAAATATTGGCGTGTTGTATGTGTGCTTGGTATTGCATGTATAGAGCATGTGTGCATGATGGATATGGGTGTATAATACAGAATTGATATACACATGAGCTTTGAAAGAAAGAAAATGAGAGAAAATATGAGGAAAAGTCTTGGACAAAGGAGTCCAAATATTTTCCCATAATTTTGAATTAGGCTATTAAATTCACAAGGAATAAGAAGAAAGGATTCTGATACACTTACGAAACAAAATGTGCATATTATTTATGCTTTTCATAAATGATTTAGTCTAAAAAATCTTGTTCCCTGCACATTTTGCAGAGTTAACAACAATTGATCAGTACATGATCAACACATAGATCAACAACATGGAAGATGCACAATAAACCTACATCCACGAAGAAGATATCAAAAGGATGCATGACAATATAGGTGATGAGGGTACAAATGTTGAAAGATTAATTAATTATAAAAAAATATTAATTAATTATTGTCTAAAAAGATTAATTAATTATTGCAAGGATAATTAATTATTGAGATTAGTTGTCATTGATGTCAACCCTTGAGAAATGTTGCATGTAGAAGTAAAGTGGAAGTGAACAGAAGCTAATTAATTATTGCAGGGATAGTTAATTATTGCAGGAATAATTAATTATTGAAGAGATGATTACTTATTACAGGGAAAAGAAAATTGGAGTGAACAAAAGATAACAGGTTGCATGTGCATTACATGCCATCATGAGATGCATGTCATTAATAAATTTCTCCTATATAACATAGGGAAGAGTCCATTACAAATCACGCTTGTGTATTCATCTCTGAGAACACAGGTTGGAGATGTGAGGCAACAAGTTGAAGACAAATAAGTCAAGTGAAGTAAGAATTTTGCAGGAGTCGAGAGCACGGAGAAGGGGTTTCATACAAGAATTCCTTGAGTATACCTGTGAGTTTCAGGAGGAAAAGCGTGAACATTTGTGACCTTGAGTGAGGAAAAGAGTGAATACCTGCAAGAAGACAGTATACACAGCCGCGAACCTGTGAGGAAAATTTAAAGAAGATCAGGGATCAAGAACTCAGTTTAGCTTCAGGATAAAGGTATGTCTTCCTGAGTGTGTCACGGTGTTATTTTGAGTAAATCAGGAACATGTATGTCTCAATAATTCATAAGATGTTGATTTGGAGAATTCTCTTATGGATTTTGGCATGAGGAATAAGTGGTTACAGTCTTGATGAGATATTTATTTTAGTAGAAACAATAGAGGTATCATAAGCATAAACAACAATAGGTTATCATCAGTAGAGGTAGTGACAAGGTTTTATACAGTTATATTTCAAGGTGGTTGGATAGGGCAAGGAAAGGGGGTTGTAGCCTCCTTCTTGTTAGAGTTGGAAAATTAGGGAGTTGGAGCTTCCTTCAGGTTGCAACCTGTAAATAGGGGGTTGGATCCTTCTTCCAGTTGTAGTTGTAGAAATAGGAAGTTGGTGCTTCTACTGAATGTACTCTTTGATCAATAATAAAATCATTCCATGGTTTTTTCCCGCATTGAGTTTCTACATAAAACTTTAGTGTATTGTGTTTATGTGTTTTTTATGCATTGATTTATGGTATTGATGCTACATTGAATGCTAGTTGAGTATCAATGAATATTTTTATTTTGGTTAAATAAATAAAAGTACTAATACTGATTCAACACCCCCCCCCCCCTCTCAGTGTTCCAAAAATTGGTATTAGATCAGGTCCTTCAGGAAGAAGTCTAACCACTGGAAGGAGAACATGGAATATGCTAAGATTGGAGCACCAATGTTTGACGAGAAGAACTATACCTTCTGGAATAAAAGGATGAAAAACTTGTTACAGGCACATGGATTTGATTTTTGGAAATCATTAGTAGACGTGTATACAACACCAACCACTCCCCCAACCAACAGAGATGGAAATAAGATCAATGCAAACAACTCAAAGGCTAAAGGTACTATACTGAGAAGTTTAGTTGATTCAGTTTTTTGTCAAAGTTATGCACTGTGATAGTGCAAAGGATCTTTGGGATAAAATCCAAAATATTTATGAAGGAGATGTGAAGGGAAAGGAAGCTAAGCTTCAAATTTTCAGAGCTAATTTTGAACAATTGAATATGAAGGAATATGAATACATTGCAACCTACCTTCTACGGGTTGAAGAAGTAGTCAACACTATTAAAGGATTGGGAGTATAAGTTGATGACTCAGTGGTTGTTCAAAATGTATTGAGGTCTCTTCCTATGATATTTGACTCTAAAATATCATCCCTATAAGAAAGAGAATATCTCGGTACATTGAGCATGGATGAACTACATGGAATATTTACAACCTATGAGATGAGAACAGAACAAGAGAACCTAGTCACAAAGGAAGAAACTATCAAGGAATCCAATAAGACAAAGAAGAAGCACATGCACAAGTCAATACCAAGTTGCAGTTGCAGTGATGATTCAGACGAGGATGAAGAGATGGCTAACTTCATAAGAAAATTACAGAAAGGAACTGACAAGTATAAAAGTATGCTTCCATTGAAATGTTTTAATTGTGGTGGTATTGGTAATTTTTATTCTAAATGTCCTCACATCAATAAAGACAGTGATGAAGAAGAAGTTTCTAAAAGATAAAAAAAATTTCAAAAGGGAAACAAGAAGAAATTATTCAAGAAAAGTTTTTACTCAAAAGAGGGCAATTCCTCATCAGACGAGGATGATAATGACATGATAGTAATTCTGAAACAGTACTCTTCATGGAAGTAGAATATGATTTTGAAGAAGAAGGTGAAGCCAATATCATAGCAGAGTTAATTAGTTCATTAGAAGAAATCACAAAGGAAAGAAATAAAAACAAGTCACTCAAGGCATAGTTAAAAATGGGATCTCAGAATTCTAACTCTAAAGAACTAGAGAAGATGATCACGAGTCTAAAAGTTCAAATAGAAGAAGACAAAAGAATTGAGGAAATTCTTAGATGTCAGTTAGAAGAAAAGGAGAAAACGATTGGAAGCTTGGAAGTATAAGTAGTCTCTTTAAGGAAAAATCTTCAAAAGAAAGATATGCAGTAGAAGAGCACCATAATATTGAATCAGATCATCAATAGTCAAATATCATCAGATGGCAGGTCCGGTCTAGGATACAATCAAGTACATAATGAGAAATGGTCAAGCTCCAAGACAACAGAAAAAATAATCTATGCATATATTGTCAAGAAGGAAGAATGCAAGCCCCCAAAGAATAACATTCCATAAATAAAGAAGACTCAAGAAGACAAATTCAGAAGGAGTGCATCACAAAGAATATCATTTATTCCTAGGTATCAAAGATTATTTTATGGTCATTGTTTTAATTGTGCTAATTTTGGACATAAAGATGTAAACTACAGAGCCTATCCCAAGAACAAAAGTAACAATATGGGTTATCCCAGAAGATCTTATGAAGAATACAATATGAATCAAAATAGTTTTGGTTCATTGTGTAATGAAGTAGAATGCTAGAAATGAAACAATTTTTGGCACAAAGAAAATAATTTTAGATTGACTATTCCACTTAGGGAATCAAAACATAACATTAACAGTTAGATATCAGAACCACAAGGGATATGGGAAATAAATAAATTCTCACTTTCTCTACAATCCCAACAAAGGAAAAGTCATTGGTATGTTGATAGTGGTTGTTCGAAGGATATGCCAGGTGACATAAACAAGTTTCTAACTCTGAAGAAATAAAAAGATGGATCAATCTCATTTGGAAATAATCATTCAACTAAAATCTTAGGTAGAGGCACAATTAAGCTTGGAAGAAAAGATGCAATGGCAGAGAATGTTCTATTGGTTGAATATATGAAGCACAATCTATTGAGTGTAATTCACGTGTGTGATCAAGGACACACACTTCAGTTTGACTTAGAGAAATGTGAAATAAGGAAAGAAGGAACAAGAAGGTTAGTAGTGACAACTACAAGGACTCCTAACAACATATATTTTTTGAATGAAATTGTGAAGGAGAGTTGTTGTTTAGGAAATGAAAATGAAATTTGGCTCTGCAATAGAAGAATGGGTCACATGCATTTTGAAAATCTAGTCAAAATCAACAGAAAGGAAGCAATAAGAGAAATTATTGAAATCTCAAAGCCAACAAATACTCTATGTAAGCATTGTCTACAGGGAAAATAGACCAGGACCAAGTTCAAGTCAAAGGAGTACTCAACAACAAAACCATTGGAGATTGTACACACTGATCTATGTGGACCAACAAGGAAAAATGGATTAAGTGGTGAACATTTCTTGATGTTACTGATTTATGACTACACAAGAATGACTGCAGTTTTCTTTCTCAAGAAGAACTCAGAGACATTTGAGCACTTCAAGATATAAAAAGAGATGGCTGAAATAAAGACAGACTTGAAAATCAAATGTTTAATATCAGATAATGGTGGAGAGTACACATCAAATAATTCATGGATATCTATAGTGAACATGGGATAAAGAGACAATTCTTAGCAACAATGACACCTCAGCCGAATGGAGTCATTGAAAGAAAGAACAAGACAATACAAGAAATGGCTAGAATCATGTTGAAAGATTCCAAGTTGGGTGACATTTTTTGGGAACATGAAATAGATACAACAATTCATATACTAAACAAAGGAATGTTCATAAGTAACAATGATAAGACTCCCTGTGAGATATGGAAAGTAATACCGGAAAATGTGAACCACTTCAGAGTGTTTGGAAGCAAGTGATACATCAAAAGAGAAGATGGAAAGATTGGAAAATTTGACTCCCGAGTTGACAAAGGCATATTTGTCGGGTACTCAAGAAAAAGCAAGGAATACAAGTGTTTCAATATAAGACTCAATATAATAGTGGAAAGCATCAATGTACATATTGATGAGACAAGTGCACAAAAGATGAAAGAAGAAAGGAGAGACTCAGCAGAGCGGGAAGGAGAAGAGGACTTGAAGGAAGAAGCATAATCAAAAGAATAGGAAGAGCAGCCAAAAGAAAAGAAAAAGGAAGACGATCAACAAAATCTTCATATATATCTCAAAAATACTAGCAGGAGAATACAAAAAAATCATCCACCATAACAAATCATTTGGAATATGGATACAAGAGTTGATACTTGGAGAAAATTATTCTCAACAGAACAGAGGCATCTAGCATTGTTATCCATAGTTGAACCAGATAGTTTTAAAGAATCCAACATAGATGAACACTAGATCAAAGCCATGGAAGAAGAAATGGATCAGATAAAGAAGAATGAAACTTGAGAACTTGTTCCAAGGCCTAAACATAACAACATGATTGGTACAAAATGGGTATTCAGAAACAAGATGAACAAGGATGGATAGGTAACCAAGAATAAAGAAAGGCTAGTATGCAATGGATATGCTCAGGTTTAAGAAATAGATTTTGAATAAAAAAATTCCTCAGTTGCCAAAATGGAAGCAGTCAGATTGATCTTGGCTTATGCATGTTCGAAGAGAATCAAAGTCTATCATATGGATGTAAAATCAATCTTACTAAATAGAGAACTAGAAGAAGAAGTCTACATTGAATAGCTAGAAGGAATTTTACTATCAGAAAAGGAAGATTATGTTTGCATATTGAAGAAGGCACTATATGGACTCAAACAATCCCCCAGAGCATGGTATTCAATATTAGACATGTATCTACAACAACAAGGGTTTAGGAAAAGTAATGAAGACAACAATATCTACATAAAGGTACATCAAAATAATTTGTTGATAATTGAAGTTTATGTTGATGACATTATTTTTGGAATTAATGATGATAGGATGAGTAAGAAATTTTCTAAAGACATGCATAATGAATTTAAAATGTCATTAATTGGTGAGTTGTCTTTATTTTTGGGACTCCACATATGTCATCTAGATACATGTATTTTCATCTCCCAAACCAAGTATATCAAAGAAATGTTGAAGAAGTTTGGAATGGTAGATTGCAAGCCCGTAAGTACTCCCCTACAGACCAATTAAAAACTAAGCAAAGATGATATATCCAAATATGTAGATTAGAGGCTCTACAAATCGATGATTGGCAGTTTAATCTATGTGACAACTTCTAGACCGAATGTGATGCAGGAAGTTGGACAGGTGGCTCAGTTTCCAGCAACACCAAAGGAATCACATGTTATAGCAGTAAAGAGGATATTCAGATATCTAAAAGGTACATAAGAGTTTGGATTGTGTTATCAAAAATAGAATGATCTATCTCTTACTGCCTACATAGATACATATTGGGCATGTAGCATTGATGATAGAATAAGTACAAGTGGAGAAAATTTCTACTTGGGTGTTTGTCTGGTATCCTAGTTGAGCAAGAAACAATCTTCAGTATCATTATCCATGGCATAAACATAGTATATTGCAACAACATCATGTTGTACAAGGGTTCTCTGGATGAAGAAAACTTTGCATGATATTTTGCAATAATACCAGTGCTATATGTATCTCTAAGAATATAGTGATGCATACCAAGAAGAAACACATTCCGATCAAGTTTCACTTTCTACGGGAACATGTTATGGAGAAGAACATAAAGGTAGAGTATGTTGGTACAAAAGAGAATATTGAAGATATCTTCATCAAACCACTTCCGAGGGAGACTTTTGAGTATCTTCGACAAAAACTTGGAGTAGTTTTAGCCCCACATTGAATTCTTTTTGGAAGAATTGAATGATTTTTGAATGATTTTTATCAAATATGTACACGAGGAAGCACCATAAAGAGAAGCATCAATAAAAATCAAAGTCTTACTGACAGGGGGAGTAACCCCAAGGAGAAGTCATCCTTTTCCATTGATGTCAAAGGGGGAGAGAAGAACAAAGACATGGAAGAGAAGAGGCATGAAGACAGGGGGAGCCAGCACATGAAGACAGGGGGATTCAACATGAGAATACGTGTTTCCATGGTTGTGTCTAAATTTTTCCATCAATGCCAAAGGGGGAGATTGTTGAAAGATTAATTAATTATCGAAAAGGATTAATTAATTATTGTCAAAAAATATTAATTAATTATTGATATTAGTTGTCATTGATGTCAACCCTTGAGAAAATTTTCATGTCGAAGTAAAATGGTAGTAAAAAGAAGATAATTAATTATTGGAGGGATAAATAATTATTGCAGGAATAATTAATTATTGGAGAGATAATTAATTATTACAAGGAAAAGAAAACTAGAGTGAACAGAAGATAACAGGTTGCATGTGAGTTGCATGTGAGTTTCATGCCATCACGAGTTGCATGTCATTAAGAAATTTCTCCTATATAACATAGAGAAGATTCTATTACAAATCACTTCTGTGTATTCATCTATGAGAATACATGATGGATATCCGAGGCAGTGAGTCAAAGACAGAGAAGTCAAGTGAAGTAAAAAGTTTGCAGGAGTCGAGAGCACAAAGAAGGGGTTTCATACAAGAATTCCTTGAGTATACCCGTGCGTTTTAGGAGGAAAAGCACATACATCTGCGAAATGAAGTGAGGAGAAGTGTGTATACCCACAGGAAGACATTATACATAGTCATGGACCTGTGAGGAAAATTTCAAGAATATTAGGGATCAAGAACTCAGTTCAGCTTCATGGTAAAGGTATGTCTTCCTAAGTGTGTCAGGGTGTTATTTTGAATAAATCAGGAAAATCTATGTCTCAGTAATTCATAAGTTGTTGATTTGGAGAATTCTCTTATGGATTTTGGCATGAGGAATAAGTGGTTACAGTCTTGATGAGATATTGATTTCAGTAGCAATGAAAACAATAGGTTATCGAAAATAGAGGTAGTGACAAGGTTGTCTAACGTTATATTTCAGGGCGGTTGGATGTGGCAAGGAAAGGGGGTCGTAGCCTCCTTTTAGTTGGAGCCAGAAACTTAGAAAGTTGGACTTTCCTTCAGGTTGTAACTTGTAAATAGGGGGTTGGAGCCTCCTTCCAGTTGTAGCTGGAGAAATAGGAAGTTGGTGCTTCTAATGAATGTACTCTTTGATCAATAAGAAAATCATTCCATGGTTTTTTCCCGCATTGGGTTTCCACATAAAACTTTGGTGTATTGTGTTTATGTGTCGTTTATGCATTGATTTATAGTACTGATGTTATATTGAATCCTTGTTGAATATCATTGAAGATTTATATTGTGGTTAAAGAAAGAAAAGTACTAATATTGATTCACCCCCCTCTCAATATTCCAACAACATATTCAAATGGGCATGGAGAAGCCAAGGAAGAAAGCATGAATTTGGTGAAGAACATAAAAAGTTTTCAAACAAATGTTCAAAGTTATAAAGTTGATAATGATAGGTTTATGAAATATGAGGAGGAACGAGATGGCTTCAACATCAAGTTGCTACAAAGCTTGAACAAAATTAAGAAAAAGATGCATAAGGAGACTGAGTTAATCAAATCAAGGAGACATAGGTCTCATGATGAGAGAATAAAAACAAGAAGTGTTGACAGTTATCACCATCACTCTCCAAGACATTTATCTAGGAGAGCACGCAGTAGTTAAAAACCATCTCTTGTTAGGAAGCATAAGAGGAGGTATGGGGTGGGTGAGCTACAAGGAGAAATGAATAAGATTAAGCCTCCTACTTTTGATGGTGAGCACAAGAAGGATGAGGATGCGAAGACTTGGATATTTGGAATGAGAAAGTACTTTCATTTACATAATTACTCTTCACAGGGAGAAGGGAGAATTTCCATTTATTAGTTCAAGGGAAAATCATCAATGTGGTGGGACCAATTTTTTCAATTACAACACATTTATGAGAGAGAGGTTACTTGGAGGGAGTTCATGAGGTATTTTCAAAATAAATACTTAACCAAATGTTACTATGATAGGAAAATGAAGGAGTTCTTTGAACTCAAGCTTGGAAGTATGACCATAAATGAGTATGAGAGGAGATTTTTAGATCTAATGAAGTATGTTTCTTTCATCAAGAATGAACAGGTTAATATTCATAGGTACTTGAGTGGGATTCCATCATTTATCAGTGATAAGATAAGATATGATGATCCCAAGACATTGGAGGAAATTATAAGGAGAACCAAGTGTATTTATGATCAACATAGAGGAAGAACCACTTTTCAAAAGGCTTGGGAAGACAAGAAGAAATGAAATATGGAGTAGAGGAAGAAGGGGGCCAAGACACCATTCTTTAGAAATAATTTTTAGGGACAACCAACTCCCAAGGAGACCAAAATGATAGAGAAAATGGGGCAAAGACCAAGGAAGCAACCAAGGAAATGTTGGGGTTGTGAGGGAGATCATATGTACATATATTGTCCTCATAGAGGTGAAAAAGTGAGGATTGTTCACAATATACAACAAGTTGATACAATGGAGGACACAGGAAAAGTTTTACCTAGGATCTGCATAGCCCTTGATAATAAGCAAGCTGAGTTTCAGTCACATATGATTGAAGTGGAAGGTAAGATCAACAAACAACCCTTTTCTATTTTAATTGATCCGGGATCTAGTCATAGTTATCTATATCCTAATATGATGGAAAGATTTTAATTTCCAAAAATCAAGATGGGGAAACCTTGGTCGGTACAACTAAGTATAGGAGAAAAAAGGAAAATTAATAAGATGGTTAAGGCATGTCCAATGGACATGAATGGACTAAGAACAAAAGAATATTTGAATATTATACCTTTGGGCTGATATGATTTCCTAATTGGTATGGATTGGTTGGACATGTATCATGTTATCCTAGACTATTATAATAAAGCATTTACTTGCTTGAATGAGAAAGAGAACTTGAGGACAGTTCAGGGTATTGCCAGGGCAGTAGCTATCAAGGAATTTTCAACCTTGTAGTTGAAGAAAAGCTTCAGGAAAGGTTGTCAGCTATTTGCAGTGCATATGGAGGAGGCACCCAAGGATAAAGTGTAAAATGTTGAATATTATGCAGTCCTAAAGGAGTTTGAATATGTAATTAGAGACTTACTGGGGTTTCCACCCAAGATATATATTGATTTCTCTATAAATCTAATTCCTAGAGAAACTCTAGTATCCAAGACTCCTTATAGGATGAGTACACCAGAATTGAAAGAATTGCAAATGAAACTTGAAGAAATTCTTAAAGAAGGGGTATATACACCCAAGTGTGTCACCTTGGGGTGCCCCATTATTATTTGTGAAGAAAAAGGATGGAACATTGAGACTTTGCATTGAATTCGGGAAAGTGAAAGGATAGATGACTTGTTTGATTAGCTAAAGGATGCAAAAATATTCTCTAAGATTGACCTCAGATCATACTATCATCAAGTAGGAATTAAAGATGAATACATCAACAAGACAACCTTTAGGACAAGGTATGGCCATTATGAGTTTACAAGAGTACCATTTGGGCTATCAAATGCACCAATTTTCTTCATGTGTTTAATGAATGGTATTTTCAGAGAATACTTAGATAAGTTTTTCATTGTATTCTGGGATGACATACTTATTTAATCAAATTTTGAAGAAGAACATGAGAAAAACTTGAGGATGGTGCTGCAAGTATTGAGAGAACATCAGTTGTATGGAAATTTGAGAAAGTGATCATTCTACCAGAGGAAGATTTGTTATTTGGTTCATATCATTTCACAGGAGGGGATAGCAGTGGACCCATAGAAGATAAAATCCATTGAAGGAAGGACAACACCAAGGAATTTCACAGAGGTGAGATATTTAATGGGACTTGTAGGGTACTAAAAAAGGTTTATTAAAGACTTCTCAAAGATGACACACCAAATCACATCCTTTAAAAATAAAGGTGTGAGATTTAAGTGGACTTTTGATTATAAAATGAGTTTCCAACACTTGAAGAGTTTGTTGACAAGTGCACTGATTTTGAGAATTGTTGATCCTAATGAAGACTTCATTGTGTGCATTGATGCATGCAAGGAAGGGTTCAATGGATTCCTTATTCAGAATGGGCATGTGGTGTGCTAAGAATCAAGGGAATTAAAAGAGCATGAAAGGAACCATGATACTCATGATTTGGAATTGGTAGACATGGTGGATTCCTTGAAAATGTGGAGGTATTAACTCATGGGAAGAATATTTGAGTCGAGGACAGACCAAAGTGGTCTGAAATATTTGTTTGGACAACTAACTCTAAATTCCAGGAAAAGTAGGCGGTTAGAATTCCTCAGTGAGTATGACTTTGATATAAATCATATCAAGGGTAAACAAAACAAGGTGGATGATGCCCTCATCAGGAGAGTGCATGAAATGCATTCTACAACCATTAACATGTACAAATCAGATTTGAAGGACATAATTTTAGAAGATGCAAAATAAGATCAACACTAGGTGGAAATAAAGACAAAGGTATAAAAAGGTATTTTGTAGCAGACCATTGACAAGTTTAAGTTGAAAGAGGATGAAATCCTCATTTACAGAAGAAGAATTTATGTGCCAAAATCTCAGGAATTGAAAAACCTGGTATTAAAAGAAATGCACAATGTGCCTTATGTTGGGCACCTAGGATACCAAAAGACAATTGAAGCTGTCAAGAAATAATACTATTGGCCAAGTATGAAGAAAGAAGTGGATAATTGTATTTCCAGGTGTTTGGAATGTCAAAAAGTCAAGGTTGAGCACATACACCCAACTGGTTTGCTACAACCACTACCCATTCTTGAGTGGAAATGAGAATTTGTCACAATGAATTTGTTCACTAAGCTGCCTAGAACAACCAAGCAACATGATTCCATCATGGTAGTGGTGGACAAACTTACTAAAGTTTCCCACTTTATTCCAGTAAAACTCGTGCAAAGGAAAATAACATTGTTGATATTTATATGAGGGAAATTTCCAGGCTTCATGGTGTGCCTAAGACAATTGTTTCTGATAGAGATCCCACGTTCATATCCAATTTTTGGAAGGGATTTTTTAAAGTATTTTGGACAAATTTGAATTTTAGCATAGCCTACCATCCAGAGACGGATGGGAAAATAGAAAGGGTAAATCAAGTGATAGAATATATGATAAGAATGTATGTGATGGACAAACCGACACAGCGGGATAAATATTTACATTTGTTTGAGTTTTCTTATCATAGTGGATATCAAGCATCTCTAAATATGAGCCCATTTGAAGCACTTTATGGAAGAAGGTGAAATGCACCCGTGAGCTAGGAAAACCCAACAAATAGAGTAATGGTTGGGCCAAATTTACTTAGGGAAATGGAAGAGAAGGTGGTGAAAATAAAACATAATTTAAAGGCTGCTTAGGACATGCATACAAGTTATGCAGATAAATGTAGAACTCGTAGAGAATTTAAGTGGGTGACCACGTGTTTTTGAAAGTAAAATATAGGAAGAGTTAAATTAAGTTCGGAAATTGTTCATAGCTAGAAGCACGTTATTGTGGGTTGCTTGAAATCCTGGAGAGGATTGGTCTTATCACATACATGATTGCACTTCCTACATCCATATGCATTCATAATGTATTTCATGTATCTTTACCTAAAAAATATGTTTCTAATGTTAATCACGTAATTGATTGGAATGTGATTCAGGTGAAGAAAGAAGGTGACTTTCGAGTTTAGTTAGTGTGCATATTGGATCAGAAAGTCAAGTTGCTCCGAAATTGAGCAATAACACTGGTAAAGGTCTAGTAGACCTGTTACGGTCCTGAGGATGCAACTTGGGAGCATGAGGATGTTATGTGTGTAGAGTACTCGTATCTTTTTTGAAGACTTTTGAAATTTTGATTGTACATTATGCACTGTGGAAAATGCATAAATAAGGTGGAGGGGAATGTAATACCCCTAGGCTAAACCTGTTATAGAAAGATTTTCCTCACCTCATGCAATCTTTCACTAGAGGCCTTTTTCCATTTCCCTATGCAGATTTGTCATCCCTTTTTGCAAATTCCAGAGCTAAAAATACAAATTTTCCACATATACACACCTTGCCTATTATACAACATGCATATATGAGGGTTGCACCACTACAACCCCCGTACATTGAGAAATTTTCCCAAAAATGAAAATTGGTGTTGGGTTTCCATGTCATGACAGGAGATCAATGATCCTTGGCCTTCAATATACTGGAAACATTCCAAATCGGCCCTTCAAATCCACTTGAAGGCTATAAATGGGCCAATTCTGAGCTATGGAAAAGAAGAGAAATAATTCAACTTTGAGAGAAAAGTTACTCTGGAGGAATTATTCACTTCACATTGAGTTTGCATCCCTTTATCCTTTAAGTTTGAACACAATGTTCAACCCCCAAGCTCTTCCCTTATTGATTGAGAACTTCATTGTCTCTCTTATATGAGTTTGCCTTTGGTGGAGGATTGAAGTGGTGGAGGCCCAGCTGGAAAGAACTTAGTTCTTGGTTCCGAACCATGCCAACACAAAAGTTTGTAAATTATTCACTTCTGCTAATTATATCTTAATAGAAATACTATTTTCTCGTCCAATTGATATCTTGCAAACATTTGAATTATTATTCCATGGGTGTATTTGTTATGAATGTTAATGGATTATGCTATTGAATGTTATAAGATCATATATTATCACCATATGCTTGCGTTGCTTGGTTGTTGAGGACTAGTTGTAGGTATATTGCTTTGGGTCAAGTGCTCAATGGTGGAATTCATTGAACGTTTGTATGAGGTAGGCCGTTTATCTTGTCTTGCTAGCATATTTGTTTATATAGGATGCTTGAGAATAGAGTTGATTTATGTAGTCATTTCCATTTGTTGTGGTTTTCCCCTAGCCATAGAGAGATTTTCTGCCTAACAAAATTGGCGACCATACTGGGGATTGAATATTCTTTTTTGGGGGTTTGGAGTGTTTTTCTCCTTAGATTTCTCTCATTCATATTGTGTTTCTTTCCGCATGATTGCTTGACAACCTGTGTTCACTCTAGGTCTGAGTCTTTCATCCTTCTCCTTAGCCTAGCTGTGTTTTTGACACATACACGTGGGTTTTTTCTTGACATACACATATATACGTGTGTTTTCCTTATGCACGTTGCATACATACGTGCTTTTCCCTTGAACACTCATGTACATAAACCTCTTTTTCTTGTTTGTTGGTTTTGGTGGTTGTTGGGTAGGTTTTGATGATTGCTAATCCTCTTGGGTCTCTGTAGTGACTTTTAAGTGTCTGTGGGATGACAAGAAACCTATCTTTGGTTAAAATTTTGGGCGGTGCCTTTCTCATCATATTTTCATTTTGATTATCCTTGTACATTAGGCTGGGTGTTTTTCTCCTTGGTATCCTACTTGAGTTGTCTCTTTCTATACACAATAGAGTCTTTATATATCAAATTGTTTTTCAGTCCATGCATTTTCATTTTTCTTATATTGAAAATACAAAAATATTAGGCATTTTACATTGATTGGCATTTTGATCTTTTGAGTCTTCGTCATTTATCTTAGTGCATGTAAAGAAAGATTCCTTTTTTATTCAAAATTGTAGAATTGAATTGAAAATTGCATTTTTTAGGAAGCATGTCATTCAGTGGAAATTGAAGTTAGGACTTTGCATTGTATTCATATTTACTTTACTTGTTGATTCATAACATCACCAGTTTCATGACCACACCTTTTTGAGTAAGCATTTCCATTAAAATTAATGCTATAATTTAAAATTGATTGGTAACGATTTTATTTTCTAGGGTGCACAAACTAACTTAGGATTTAGTGCCTTGGAATAGGATTTTGTGAGTAAACTTCTCCAAGGATATTAAATCAACATATGTGTTTGACTAAAGGAGTGGATAAATCCATTGTATAATCGGTAATATTAGGAGGCTCTACTTACACCAGAGTTAATCATGAGGTCGTGCGAGGTCGGTTGAAGGGATATCCCCCCGATACCTTCTTAGCATTAGAGATATTTCTGGGGATCTATTCATATATGGGGATCTTTCTAGTTCCCTTACCTCCATGAGAGGCGATGCTTTCAAGGTTTTAGGCTTTGTTACCTTGCCCATCCCATGGACCCGACTTACGAATGCTCATCTGTGCATTGGTTATACAGTGGTTGATTAGTTTCTTGACTTAGGTGCCACATAGGTCACTTGCAGTGGTTATTCTGCAGGTACCTTGGGTCAGATAAGGGTCGGACAACACACAACCTTTATGGAGGATTGCCTCTCCGAGGGGATTTGACCAACTAATTGTTAAGCCCACGAGGGCCCTTATAACTGATTATGATACCTCCAATATTTAGTAGGGATTCTCAGGCCCCTCTTGGGAGAGACATAACTACTTTATGGAGGGAGGCCCCTTTCAACCACTTTATCTTGTTTGTGTAAATATTGGTTGTTTGATTATTTTTGGTGTGCTCTTTGATCACTAGTTGGCCTTAGGATTTTATATTGAGTTTTCATTGTCATGGATAGTGGAGTTCCTTTGGCTCCCTCATTACCGCTACCCCCCCCCCGCCTCGATGTTCACTCATTTCATGGGGACAAATTTGTTTACTTTTCATAATGGTATGCATAATTATGATACTCAATCCATGCCTTGGGTCTCTAATCATTTTCCTATTGATGTGCAGAATGTTCCTTCACCTTTTCCATCCTCTCCCTAGCCCACTTATATGAATCCTAATATTGGATCCAAGGGCACCATGGCCCCGCCATCTACATATTCATTTGATAGGATTCATGTCCCTCAACCAAATCTCACTATGGGAGGTTGGAATTTCCCCTCTTACGAATCTAGTCCTAGTTATGTTTTTTCAGGAGCCAGTACTCAAATGGGTGGTTATTCTACTTATTAAACCCCATCCATGTATCCTTCATCTGCCATGATAGTTCCTACAAACAATTTTCCCATGACAGGTCCCCATATATCCCCGGGTCTATCATACAGGGAGAATCAATTTTACGATTGAGGCTATCCTCTTCACAGAACCCCTTCACATGGGGGAAACATATATCCTCACTTGAATAATCCTTATCATACTTTTGTCTCTTCACGGAAATATTCTTCAGTGATGATTCCTATACAAACCTCTATGGATCATTTAGGTGGAGCCTACCACCCTTCCGGACAGGGACATGGTGTAAACCATGACCCTTCCTGGCTTGCAATGTTTCAAAACCAATCTTTCCCTAGACCTTGGTATCAAATGCCACAACCCACCACCACTAGTATAGTCACTTACATTCATATTGGAGCTCCATCACCAACCTCTGACAATCATATTGGAGATTGGTCGACGACCTCTGCAAGTCATGTTGAAGACCTGCAACTAGTCGTTGCTAGTCATGATGGGGGAATCACTCTAGTCGCCATGAGTCATATCGATATCACATCTCCAACCTATGTACATCATGTGGGAGATGAATCTTTGACCTCTGCCAGTCACACTGAGAGCATGTCTCCAGCCATTGTAAATGACATTGGGGGCATTCATACAATTGAGAAGCCTAGACGTCTCATACGTAAACCCAAATTCCTTTGCAGGACTTGGGACGGAAATCAAATTTCTCGTTTGTGTCCCGCTAATGCTAGGATACCTGAAGCGTGGTTCTCACCTGAGGGCCCTTTAGGTTATGAGGCGTCCATGGTTTCCCCACACCTTGTTTCTCCTTTGATTGACGCAATAGTCATGACGATGCAATCCTCTCCTGACCACACCCCTGTTGTCAAGGGTGATGTGTCTCCTATCCCTATTATCAAGCATCCTATTCAACCTGGAGTTGAAGAAGTGGTCGTACCAGTTCAATATCTGGTCAATCCAACTCTCATTTTGGAGGGTGATGCATCCTTCAACCATGTTGTTAGCATTTCTGATACTGCACCTTCTGAACAAGAGAGAGTTTTGATCTGCCCGAGTACTCTCCCTCCAAGTCTTGGAGAAGTTCCCTTTGATTGGGATGGTCTTGTGGGGTATCTGATGCCTTTATCTATGTCCTTTCAAGTAAGAGACATTATCCGATATATCACAGAGACGATAACCTCCACTAGCACTTTATCCTCCTTGACTTGGAGATCTTTGGGTTTTCCCAATCTTGTGTCGACTATTCATAAGATACTATCATTTCACAGAAGTCCAATACAAGAGCCTTGACCTCCCCTATGACTTGTCACCTAGAAACTCCCAAGAAAATTTGATTTAAGCTCTTTTCTGACTCATCTAAAAAACGAAAAATATTTTCGAGTGAATTTGTCCCTTTCACACTCATTAAATTGGACTTGAAAGTTCGTGAGTCTTAGTTAATCTCTTTTCCAAATCATTTTCAAAAAGAAAAAAAATTTCCGAGTGAACTTGTCTCTTTCACACTCATAAATTAGATTTGAAAGGACGTCTACTTGGTACAAGTTTATCCCTTTTTCATACCAAGTAGACTAAGATTACGAAAAAGGACATTTTTGGCGTTAAGTTGTGATTGCATCTCATGCCCCTTATTGTAGTATTGAGCCTATAGTTGGTTCTCTCTTTGCATTATAAATTGTTTGCCTCAACATTTTTGCATCCTCAACCAAGCATAGCCTCATTTATATCCTTCGCAATTTGACACCCTATACTCGGGAGGGAACATTCCCCGGAGTGTCCATCTCCCGCATGCACCTCCTTGCATTGAGAATACGTATGTTCCATTGTTGGAACTAGTTTTTCTTACTTCCGACACTTGTTTCCTCCTCTATATCATAGCATTCATTTGACTATGAAAAAACAAAAAAAAAAAGACGGGCGGGAAGGGAGTATTATCTTATATTGGTAGCAATCATGTCACCTTTGAACATAGCACAAAGTTATTGGTTCCACTTGTCATCATAATTTTGGTTTTAGCATGACCTTAGGAAGATGAGCTCGTTACAAATATTTTTCTCCACCCACTGGTTACTCTTCCAGTCCCTATGGAGAGTTTGACTGATGCCTCCTGCATCTCATGGTTTCATCATTGAGTCTATGCTGACAGAGTCTTCCATATGTCTCATGCTCTTATTCAAAGGAAGTCTATCAACCTATGTCGTCCATTCCTCAAAACTCTTGACTTTGCATGTTGGCCATAGCCTCAGTTTACCTCAGAATCATATGATGTTGTAGTCCTATTACGCACCCTGGTCCTATTTTCAGCATTGGTAGTTAACCTTGAACCCAACAGTCGACATTTCATCATTGGTCGTTGACTGGTGGTTTCCCTTGTGTTCAATGACAAGAAATCTATTCACACATTGGGATTCATGCAATGTCTTGTATTCCATTAGAATTATTGATGG
>ML780146.1:960186-986126 GCA_009831015.1 Picea engelmannii | reverse complement strand
CATGTGTTGAGTATGTTGTGACTCTAGTGGATGCTCATCGTATGAATTGGGAACATGTTCTTATAGCCCAGTTCCATCATCGCCTTAATAAAGATGCCTTATGTCAAGTTCATCTTGGCTTTACCATGTCTCTCGATGATATGCATATTGAATACATACAAATAAATGGTTTATCCATGTTACTTGGTTCAACCTATGCTACTATAGGTTGTTTATCCAATTTTTTCTATGTAAATGCCATTGCTAGTTGTCCCTAGTTTATTGCTTAAAGGTTTCATGAAGGTTCTCAACGCTTCCTATAACTTGGATGATCTCTCTCTTTCAAATGATTGGATCCAACAATCCCATCTCGTCATTCAACAAATTGCTTTTATACATGAATACCAAGTCTAGAAGAAACCCTCTCCAAAACCACTCATTTCAAAATACCCCTGGAAAAATTGTTTTTATATACTGTGTTTCCTTTAAACCTTTATCTAGCTAAACTATCACTGCTACCTCTACTCAATGTATATCATTCAAAATATCTCACACATATTTTGGGTCACCTCTCTCTTCCTCTCCCTATTGATACATTTCTATGGTCTATAAATCCACTCCTATTCCTTCATGGCCATAGTCCACACCTACCTTTCAACTGCTACCTATAATCCCTACATCCATTGCACATTACCCCCACTCTTTGGTGGTATTGATGAATCTTAGTCATCTTCCTAAAGAATCTTAGTTCACAATATCAATGAATGTCTTGTGCCAAATATAAGATTGAGTCTATTGGTTGTAACACCCTAGTTTTGATCCCCAAATTAGAAATGTGTATTTGTATATATGAGAATGGTCGACATCCAAGCGATGTTATATGTGAACATTGTGTATCAAAAGTAATAAAAACAAAATACAACCGACTGCAGATGGCTAAGGACATAGTCATACAGGGCTAAGATTCCATAAGAGAGGGGGTGATCCAGGTGGATATCGGTGGCCACCCACCTTTTCCAACTGGCTCAAAACAGTTTTCTAGCAATTTTGGTATACAAGTCGTCATAACTTCCGACAGGGTAGTATTGTTCCTTAATAACATCCCTGGAGGATTCCTAGGTGGTCGTGACTATAAATAATGAGGGTTCCTCTGTTTCATTTTTTTCACAGAATGTTTCCCACCAATATTTGACATGGGGAATGGCTTTGAGGAGTGCAAAAGTAATCTTTTCTCTGTTCGAAAAGTTATGGACAAAAAAATACCATTCTAGTAGATTCAACTACTTGTCTACAACATCTACGTCTATCTAACCTTCAAATATAGGAATATCGATGTTTATTTGTATGTTGAAGGGGGCGACGCCTCCACTCGAAGAATATGCGTCGCTTGTTGGTAGCTACCGAAGGATTTGCATGAAACTATCCATCATCTCATTCCTCTGTTGTGTGAGGGCTTCCTCAATCAACAGTTTGAAATGATCTCCTGTCTCGTCATATTTATTTTCTCATGCCATGAGAGGTCATATTTATTTTCTCCTCAAGAGAAACAAGCTCGAGACCCAACTCTTTGTACTCCGACCTAGTTGGGGACATGCATTAAGACGACAATGAGAAGACCGCTCTGATACCACTTATCCATATTTATGAGCAGAACGAAATGACTATAGATTATTAACATGTGTTTAACAAAAAATAACAGAGATACAGTAAAATTGGTTTTCTATTCAATAAGGAAATAAGCTGAAACTGTAAAATGCAGCGGAAACAAGGTTGTTGGAATGGTGGCGGATTATCTCTGAGAAAATATGTAACGATTGTGCTCATTCGCAAGAAGAAGATTACAATGAGGCTTTGAAGGCCTTTTTACAATAAACAAGAATGCCAAAAACCCTAGACATCCAAAAACCTAACCCTAGGAGATGAAGCACCAAAAGTCATGTGGGCCTTGTTTAGGTAAGTTAGTACATCAACTTCTCAGGGTCGTAACTTTTGCATACAATCTCTATTTTAGGCATATGATAGCCCGTTGGAAAGGTATCGTCGAGAAGATTCATTTTGGGAGCCATATCAAAGGAACTTCAATATTGCAACCCATTTTCCCAAAAAACATCATTTAGGGTCTCAAAACGGCTACGGAAGTGAAAAACTACTAAAAATAGTAAATTACCAAAATTGCCATAAAATTGTTTTGAGTCAGTTGGAAAAGGTGGGTGGCCACCGATATCCACCTGGATCAGGGGGGCAAAGGGGGGTTTGAAGGAATTTCCACTTGCCTAGAATCCTAAGCCACCTTCCTAATCAATTTGCCATTAATCACCTACCTCCTTTGACTTATTAAAAATAATTCATTGAATGCATGTAAGGGGTTGGTGGAAGAATTATCTCAACTAGTTATGACAATATGGGCTAAGTACACTCAGGATGAGATTTGTATCATTGAATGCATGTAAGAGGTTGGTGAAAGAGTCATCTCACCTAGTTATGACAACATGGGCTAAGTACACTCATGATGAGAATTGTATCATTGAATGCATGTAAGAGGTTGGTGAAAGAGTCATCTCACCTAGTTATGATAACATGGGCTAAGTACAGTAATTTTGGAGAATTGTGAGAATCAAACATGCATGGGAGAAAAATGGAAGGGAAATTGAGGTAGAGGAGAGAGAGGATTTGGATAAAGGGAAGAGGATTTGAGAACAAGGTTGAAAACTAGGTTGTCATGCTTGTGAGGAGTTTTCATGGAAAAATTACCCAAGAGCATGTGAAAATGTTGTTGTGAGGACTCTATTTACAACTAGATTTCTTAGAGACCCTAGCTTGTAGGTTCTTGGTCAGTTTGTGTTGGAGCCCTAGAGGGAATGATGATTGTCTTAGGGACTATGGTGCAGAGAAGGAAATCCCATTCTTTGGGTTGTGCAAACTGTTGGGGAAGAGAGTTGGGCAGTTGGAATTGTTATAGGAGTCACGTCATTATGAAATTAATGGGTATTGAGTTGTTTGTGTTGATAGTAGCTAGCCAGAGGAGCCTGTTCATCCTTGTGTAATCATAGCCCCAACTCATGGGTGGCCTATTGCAAAGAAGAATAGTGCAATAACACCTATGGTTGGGTGGAATGTCCAACATGATCTGCAGTCAATTGTGTAATCATTCATAAAGATAAGTGTTCTTGTCATTGTGTTTATTTATAGTTGTAATGCTATTTATAACTGCTATGTTATTTCTATATTTTGTGTGTTTAAATGTTGTTATGTTTGAGCAATAGTCTATATTTATCATTCTAGAGATAAATGATAGTTGTTGAGATTATATGTCATGCAATATGCATTCATTTTAAAATGGTATCTAAGTATGTCATTTTGGTTTTGGGTATTTCTAATTATCTCCTATCCTCAACAGAGCATAGAGGGTGTTGGGTACGTCACAACATGGTATCAGAGTGAAATCTTCAACACTGGACTTGCATGGACCAAAGACCATAGAAAATTTAGAGAATTCATAAAAATTGTTGAAATTGTGAATTTGGTCTGCATGAGGAAATTAGAGAAATTAAGGGAAATGGAGCAAAATCCCCAAATTTGGGATGGATTATGCACATGATTTGGCAAAAGGATGTTGAATTTATAGGCACATGATCAAATTAAACCATGGGAAGATAAGTCGAGAGCTTCCATGAGAGCTGAAAAAGAAAAAGGAATTTTTTGAAAAATATTATAAAATTTAGGAATTTTTGGATTTT
This sequence comes from Picea engelmannii, assembly GCA_009831015.1. Classification (NCBI taxonomy): domain Eukaryota; kingdom Viridiplantae; phylum Streptophyta; class Pinopsida; order Pinales; family Pinaceae; genus Picea; species Picea engelmannii. The sequence continues at coordinate 982,410 of ML780146.1, read as the reverse complement.
GAAATTTTTTGTATTAATGATGTGTGTGATATCAATGGCTTGCACTATGCCAATTCATGAAATCAGTGGCCCAGATTTGTCTGGAATAAGTTAGAAAAATTTCTAAGTGAAAATGGTTCTTTATCGCTAATGAAAAGTTACACTGGGTTAGTGGAGGAAAGTCACATTGGTAACCTTGAGTCGCCGATGTAAAAGTAAATTTGGGTCACATATGTGAAATTCCTTTCCAAGCGTTGAAAAAGAAAAATTTGAGTGACATCACCGAGAATAAATACATTTGGCATGTCAAAAGATAAATGAAATCACCAATGAAAAGTCATCTCTAAGCATCGATGAAAAGTAAAGTTAGATAGTCGATGCGAAAGCCATTTTCGAGCACCGATACAAAAGTGAATTCCATGTGCCAATGTGAAAGTAATTTTGGGTGCCAAAACAAAAGTTAAAAGACTTCACCGATGTAAAGTAAAAGTAAATTGTTGATGTAAAATGAATTCAACCTATCGATGTAAAGTGAATTCGACTCGTTGATGTAAAGTGAAGTTGGCTGAACCAAAGTGAAATTTTATTGTTGATACTAAAGTGAAATTAGGGAACTAAAACAATATGACAAGAAAACATGGTGAGAAAGGTGACATACTTGTGTTAGAGGATTCCATGTGGACATCAATGCCACATCAATGAAAATAAAGATATAAAAAAAAATTTGGAGTCAAAATCTTGTTTTGGCTATAATAAGAAAAAAAAAATCTTAGAAGTTGATAGTATAGAAATCGTAGAAGCGCTAGTGAGGGACACTAGTTAATTATTCTCCAAGTTTTTAGAAATAGAAAATTAAGGGCTTTTGAAGAATATGGTGGTACTCTAATGAAATTTTTACAGAGTCTCGGAAGTAAAAATGAAAATACCTAGTGGATATTTTGGCTAAATTTCAAAGGATTTGGAATGGAGACACATAAACAAACCAAAATCCACCATTATGAGAGATTTTTTGGGAACTTTTAGAATTTTTAGGGAAGGAAAAGGGACTCAATATCACAAATATAGAAAAAATTATTTACTCAAAATTTTATCTCTTCAACAATTTAGTCAACTTTTTCCTACTAAAGTTTTCCTAGTTTTTCTCTATTTGGGAGATAACATTTTTTGCTAAAGATTCCAATTGGAGAAAATGTAAAAAGGATGAAGTTGACAATTCTAAATTGATGCATAATTTCACTGGAGCATCAAATCACCAATTTGAAAGTTGTTGTGTACCTACAATCGAGAATAATATCTATGTCTGCAACAAAAGTTTTCTTGGTTCCTTACAAATTTTCCTCTTCAAGTGGTATAAGTTGGCCTCTAAGCTAGAATGCTCTAGTGAAGAAAGGGAACAATTGAGTAGAAATGGAAAATTTAGAAAGTCGCAACTTCCAACTCAGAGATCATAATTATGCATGCGTATTGTCATTAAAAAGATGAGTCAAAGGGGATTATTTATGAATGCTCAAAATTTATATTAGTGCATCAATATTCTTCATAAATTGATATGAAGAAGGATCTATAGCCTAATTAATGATTTTTTTTTATAATTTACATAATTTCTAACATCGATTATATCATTCACATTTTGTAGAATTAGGGGTATAAGAAGAACATATCAGGTTCATAAATGAGGACCAATGATATGGATGATCCATATGGTTCTTACATCCATGAAGATGAAATTAGAGGTTTAAATGTCATCCCGGGAAATGTAGAAACATAGTCCAATGGACATAGAATTAGGGTGGAGCTTGTAGAACTAGTTGAGACAATGAAAAGCTTGTAGAGGGAAGTGCAGAGTTATAGAGAAGATAATTAAAGGTTGATAAGAGTTTAAGAGGATCATAACCAAATTAATACTAAGATGTTACTGAGTCTGAATAACTTACAAAGATAGATCAATAACGATTCCAACACTTAAGAAGTTCTAGTAGAAATTATCATTCACCTAGATATTGAACCAGAAGAGCACATTCATTTTTAGAATTACAGAGCATCCAAAGTAGGTCTCCTATCATACATCAAAGGAAGAGGCCTAATTTAGATAGTTTGCAATGAAATATTAGGAAGATAAAACCACCAACATTTGATGGAGAACATAGGAAGGGTGAAGATCCTGAAGCGTAGTTGTTGGGCATTAGAAAATATTTTTAGTTGCACAATTATTCATCAAATTTGGAAGTAAGGATTTCCATATATCATCCTCAAGGGAATGTTTCCATGTGGTGAGACTAGCTAAAGCAGGTCAAGCATATTGTTGAGAAGAGAATTTCTTCAAAGTAGTTCAAGAAATACTTCCAACAATAATACTTGTCAAAACACTATTATGACAAGAAAATGTAAGAATTATTTGAGATTAAATTAGGAAGCGTGGCTATGGAGGAATATGAAAATCAATTCCTGGATATTTTGAGGTATGTGGGTTTCATCAAGGATGAATCATGAGAAGGGTAAAATTTAGATATTTTTGAGTGGACTACCATCATTCTACAAGGATAAAATTCAATTTGATGAGTCCAATACTTTGGGGAGAGCCATAAGAAAAGCCAAGTACTTGTATGAGCATAACAAGGGAAGGCCATCTTTTCAAAAATATTGGGTTGATAAGAATAAAAGCAAGATGGATCAGAGGAAGAAAGGATTCAAGCCACCTTTCTTCAAGAACAACTCTCAAGCATATTGTCAGGGGAAACCAGTACAAAGTGAACCTAAGATGATAGATTCCTTGGAGAAGAGGCCAAGACAACAACCCATAAAGTGTTGGGGATGTGAGGGAGACCACCTATATAAAGAGTGTCCTCACAAGGGATATATGATGAGGAATTTGCATAACATTCAAGAAGCTTCTACAGTGGAGAACATGGGAAGAATCATACCAAGGATCTATGCTGCCTTGGACAATAGGAAAGAAAACTATTAATCACACATTATTGAGGTGAGAGGTAATATTGATAATCAAGCCATAGCTCTTTTTATTGATTCTAGAGCTAGTCATCGCTATATAGATTCTAATCTGGTTGAAAGATTTAATTTGAAAGTATGTAAGTATGAAAATCCTGGGTTGGTTTAGCTAGCCACTAGAACTAACAGAAAAATCAATGAGCTTGTTAGGGATTTCCCAGTCAACATGAATGGAGTCATTACTAAGGTAGATTTGAATATCACACCATAGGGGTCATATGATCTATTGATTGGTATGGATTGGTTGGACAATCATCATGCTATCCTAGATTGCTACAACAAGACTTTCAAATGCCTTGATGATGAAGGAAATTTAAGGAAAACTCAAGGTATCCCAAGGCCTACATCCATCAGAGGGATTTCATCATTGCATCTAAAAAGAGGTTTTAGAAAATAGTGTCAGATATATGTAATACATATGGAATATCCAACCAAGGACAAGGTGTTAAATCTTGAAGATTTTCCAATCTTGAAGGACTATGAATATGTGTTGGGGGAATTTCCAGGATTTCCACCAAAGAGAGACATTGAATTATCGTTTGATTTGATGCTTGGAGTGTCCCCAATGCCCAATACTCCCTACATAATGGACACACCATATTTGAAAGAGTTGTAGATGTAGATAGAATAATTGTTGAAGAAGGGGTACCTATTCCCAAGTGTCTCTCCTTGGGGTGCCCCTGTGCTTTTGTGAAGAAAATGATGAAACTTTGAGGTTGTGTATTGGCTTCATACAACTAAACAACGTTACTATAAATAACAAGTACCCTTTTGCAAGGATTGAAGATATTTTTCATTAGATAAAGGGAGAAAGGATATTTTCCAAGACTGGCCTGAGGTCATGTTACCATTATGTGAGAATCAAAGAAGAATATACTATAAAGATGACCTTCCAGAAAAGGTATGTCCAACATGAGTTTGTGGTGGAGCCATTTAGGTTGACAAATGCACTAGCTAATTTTATGTGTCTAATGAATGGAGTGTTTATAGATTAACTGGACAAAATTTTTATTGTATTATTGGATGATATTCTTATATGCTCCAAGATAAAGGAGGAGCATGAACACCATTTGAGATTGGTGCTATAAGTGTTGAAAGAGCACCAATTGTATGCCAAGTTGAGCAAGTGCACATTCTATTAAAGGAAAATTCACTATTTGGGTGATATTGTCTCATAATAGGGTATAGTAGTGGATCCACGGATGATTGAGGCAATCAAAGGGTGGCCTAGACCAAATAAAATTACAAAGATTATATATTTTATGGGTTTAGCTTAATACTATAGGAGATTTACAGTAGGTTTATCCAAGATTTCACATCCAAACACATCATTGCAAAAGAAAGGAATAAAGTTTGAATGGACTTTAGAATGTAAAGAGAGTTTCCAACACTTGAAATATTTATTAACCAGTGCACCTTTTTTAAACATTGTAGATCCAAATGAGGATTTTGTTGTGAGAATAGAGGCATGTAAAGAAGGACTTGGTGGATTCCTTACCCAAAATGGGAATGTCATTTTCTATGAATCTAGGAAACTCAAAGAGCATGAAATAAATTATTCCACCCATGACTAGGATCTTGAAACTATTGTTCATGCACTACAACGTGGAGACATTGTCTGATGGGTAGAAAATTTGAGTCAAGGATAGATCAAAATGGTCTGAAATATTTGTTTGAGCAACAAACACTAAGTGCCATACAAAATAGATAGTTGGGATTTCTAGTGAATATGACTTTGATATCAAGCACATCAAAGGAAAGGAAAATAAAGTGGTTGATGCATTCAACAATGGAGTGCATGAAGTTCAAATTTAAAAAGTAGAATTTTGGAAGTTATAGCATTAGACCAACATTATTTGCAAGTCAAAGAGGACGTACAACAAGGTAATGTACATAAAAAATTCAAAGACTATAGGCTAGAAGAGGATGGAATCCTTTTGTTCAGGAACAAAGTTTTTGTTCCTAATTCTCAAGTGTTGATAAATTTAGTACTAAAAGAGATGCACAATGTGCCTTATGCTGGACATCCAGGGTACTAAAAAACTATTGCAACTATAGGAGGCCATCATTTTTGGTTTGGAATGAATAAATATGTGGTTGATTATATAGCTAGATGAATGGAATTTCATAAAATAAAGGCTAAGAATAGACATCCAACAATATTTGTACAACCATTTCCTATTCCTGAATGGAAATGAGAAGTAGTTATGATAGATTTCAACAAAAAAGTACCCAGAATAACAAGGAAACATGATTCCCTCATGGTAGTGGTGGACAAGATTACAAAGGATTCACATTTTATTCCAATCAAGATGACTCATAAGCCAAACAACATTGTATAAATTTACATGAAGGAAATTTCCAGGCTACATGGTGTGCCTAAGGAAATTGTATTTGACAGAAATCCCAAGTTCACATCAAATTTTCAGAAAGGGTTATTTAAAGGATTTGGGACAAATCTGAATTCCAGCACAACATATCATATAGAGTTAGATGGACAAACAGAGAGGTTCAACCAAATAATTGAAGATATTATTAGAATGTATGTCATGGATAAGCCCTCCATATGGGAAGACTATCTTAATTTGGTTGAGTTTTCTTATAACAATGGGTATTAGACCTATTTGAAGATGATCCCTTTTGAAGTCATATATGGCAGAAAATGAAATATGCTAGTGATTTGGGACAACCAATAGACACAGACATTATTGGATTGGATCTACTCAAAGATATGGAAGAGTAGATGGTAAGGATAAATAAAAAATTAAATATTGCATAGGACAAATAGAAAACTTATTCAGATAAAGGTAGGATGCAAAAAGAATTTATAGTGGGAGAGCATACGTTTCTAAAAGTAAAGGTTAAAAGGAGCTTGTTGAAGCTGAGAAGTTTCCCAAAGTTGGCAATGAGATATTGTGGGCCATGTGAGATTCTAGAGAGAATTAGTCTTGTTGCATACATGATATAATTTCTTTCATCCATGCATATTCATAACATATTTCATGTTTCTTTTTTGAAAAAGTATGTGATGATCCTAACCACATAATTGTTTGAACTGTGATCAAGGTGGAGCATGAGGACAAATTCCAAATCCATCTAGTGCACATATTGTATAGGAAGGTCAAGGTACTCAGAAACCAAGCCATTGACCTTGTAAAGATCTAGTGGACCTACTACGGTCCTAAATATGCCACGTGGGAGCACAAGGAGGTCATACAAGAGGAGTATCTATAACAGTTTGCATATTTTTAGGAAATATAAATGTACATTTGTATATAAATGTTTAAATATTCCATTAATGCAAATGGAGTTCCTGGAGACAGAACTTGGAGACTCCCTTTCCAGCCTACGATGGAGCTATGGATGGGAAGGTGGACAACCTAAGGGACTATAGATCAAAGAAGGGGGTCCACTTTCTTAGGTTGTGTAGGCTAAATGGAATGAGAATTTGTTTGTTGGAATTGTCTTAGGAGCCATTAAACTATGAAATTATTGAGTATTGTGATGTAAAATTTTGTATGAGTACATGTACACCTATATGGTGATGTCCATTGGTGACTGGGGATAGTGAAAAAATAAGGGGAAGGAGAATGTAACACCCTGTTTTTTATCCCTAGATTAAAAGCATATATTTGTATATATGATGATTTCTTGTGGGCCAAACGATGTAATATGTGAACATTGTGCATCGAAAGTAATAAAAATAAAATACATCACTGGTTGCATATGGCTAAGGACAGAGTCATGGTGTGCCATGATTCCACAAGAGAGGGTGCTAAAGCATGGTTTGAAGGAATTCCCACTTTCCTATAATCCTATGCCACCTTCACAAATCAATTTTTCATTAATCACCTTCCTCCTTTGACTTATTAAAAACCAATCATTGAATGCATGTAATAGGTTGGTGGAAGAGTCATCTCACTTAGTTATGACAACATGAGCTAAGTACACTCATGATGGGAATTGTATCATTGAATGCATGTACTAGGTTGGTGAAAGAGTCATCTCACCTATTTATGAGAACATGCATTAAGTACACTGATGATGGGAATTGTATCATTGAATTCATGTAAGAGGTTGGTGAAAGATTAATCTCACCTAGTTATGACGACATTGGTTGATTACAATTAGTTTGGGGAATTGTGAGAGTCAAAAATGCATGGGAGAAAAAGAGAAGTGAAATGGGAGTATATGAGAGAGTGGATTGGAAGAAAGGGAGGAGGAGATAAGAATGAGGTTGAGAACTAGGTTGCCATGCCTGTGAGGATTTTTCATGGAATTATTACTCAAGAGCATGTGGAAATTTGTTGTGAGGACTCCATTTATAGTTGGATTTCCTAGAACCCCCAACTTGGAGATTCCTGACAGGTCTATGTTGGACCCATGTAGGGGATGAGGATTGTTTGAGGGACTATAGTGCAGAGAAGGGAATCCCATTCCTTGGGTTGTGCATACTGATAGGGAAGAGAGTTGGGGAGTTTGAATTATTGTAGGAGTTATGTCACTGTGAAATTAATGGTTATGGGGCTATTTTTGTGGACAGTAGCTAGTCATAGGATGATGTTCCTCCTTGTGGACTCATATACCTAGCTCAAGGGTGGTCTACTATAGAGAGGAATAGTGCAAAAATTCCTATGGTTGGGTTGAATGTCTGATGTCTACAACCAATTGTGTAATCATTCATAAGGATAAGTTTTCTAGTCACTATGTTTATTTACAGCTTTAATGCTATGGTTAAATGTTGTGTTATTTATGTATTCCATGTGTTTAAATGATGCCATGTTTGAGCAATAGTTTGGATTTATAATTATAGAGATGAATGATATTTTTTGAGATTATATGTCATGTTTTATGCATTCATTTTAAAATGGTATTAGAGTATGTCATTTTGGTTTTTTCTATTTCTAAGTACCTTGTATCCTCAACAGAGAACAAAGGGTGTTGGTTATGTCACAATGGAAATCATCTCAAATCTGTCAATCATCAAGTTGAGGACTCATATTCATACACTATGATTCACATACCCCCTCTTGATAGTTCTCTATATGACTTGTAATGTTTCCTTGTAGCCCTTTAGGGTACTCTTCCACCTTTCCCTAGAAAACCAAAATGTTAGATTGATGATCTCAAACCTTCTCTACCTATTGAGCTCTTTGATCTTATTAAATTCACCACATCTAAACCTTCCATGTCCATGTTTTCAATAGAGATGATGAAGCTTGCCTCAGTATCCAAGACTCCTCCTTCCCCTATTTACAAACTTGTTATGGAAGGATTTCCCTAGTATCATGAATCATACGTTGAATCCTACTACCCTTGTGGTCAACCTCTTATAATCTCACAGTTCCATCCCTACCCTTCAATTTTGATGGCTTTGATTCCCTTAAAAGATACCAACCCTTGAATGATTGGAATGATCAAATTCATAGTATCCAAGACTCTCATACTTGGGATAGTGATGTTATTATTATTTTTGGTCAATGAAAATTCCAAGGAATCTTTTTTTATTGATTGGAACATGTTGAAAAATATCTCAAATATACTCGCACATCTATTATATTTCTTAGTACTTATGTCTAAGAAAAAAATACTTTTGATAGTGGAAAAACCAATGAAATCCTTTTAAAATCCATTATGAATATATGGATTTTTTTATCTCTCCCTGTTCAACAAGTATTTCACCACTTATGAAAGTTATCTCTATGCTCTTGGATATGAAAAATTTTCCCTTGTCAATTCTCACTTCCTTAAGAGTCTTTTGTTTCCTATTGGTGAACAAGTTAGCCATACATATGATATGAAAAGAAAATTCATCCAGATAGTCACTTGGAAACAATTCGTTAATGATTAGAAACTAACTATTACAAATCTCTACATCCATTAGAAGACTATCTCAAAAATCAACAAAGGCAAGTTCAAATTTAGAGATTGCAAATATTTTGTTCTTTGCATAGATTTTGGTTGTTGTTGCTTCAAAGTCTCTTTCATCTTTTGAGTAGTCTGGACACCCACATAAACATCATCTCCATTTTTTTCACCTCCATAAATCCATTGGTTCTTACTGTCACCTTGGAAAGTATTATTTCAAATGCCACTTTCAAAAACATATTTATGTTAAAGATGTTTTTTTCTTATGCCATTGGAATACCACTTTCAAAAACATATTTATGCTAAAGATGAGCTTTTCTTAAGCCACGTGAAAGGTAATTTTTCTAATAAATTCTTGAAGAAATCCTCAAAGGTTTGATTCTTGTATAAAGACATGAATAGTTACTAGTCATGGGATTATATTGACCATGATCATGAATACGACCCTAATGATTTTTATGATCTCTATTTTGACTCTAAACTTTATTATAAACAAGAAGATACAAAGATTTCCATTCAAGGTCTCTAAAACACATTTTTTTAATAGAAACAAGAGAGTAGTCCATCTTAATTCTCATATGAATGGATTCACTGCCACCAAAGCTATACTCAAGAAGAATTTTGCTTCTCAATAACACAACATACATCTACTTGACAAAAAATAACATCTGCATCAACCCCTACAACAACACTTCCAATTTGTTCTTATAGTTGACAATACCATGCATCATGTACACCTTGAATCTCCTACAATCCTAATTTCTAATGGATTGTATATTCCATGTGTTATTCAACTTGATAACATTTCTCCTTACTCATTACATTTCCTAGTTGAATTCAGTCGTTCTAGGAATGTAGACAAACGTAGTGTTATTCCCTAGGAATACTAGAAGAACCTGACCACTCCATGTACCAGTGTCAACCTCCAATCCCAAAATTCAAATACCTTAATTATATATATTACATTGTGTTTTATCAGTGCACTAGAACTAATGAATATATTATCATTAGACATACTTTTTTTCTCCACTTTTAGAAAATATTTTCACCCCTACCCATATTAATTTAAAAACCCTTATTAGTAAAGCATTGGAGAATCAAAGGATTAGGTATATAAGAGAGATAGTATTCCAAGAGAGTGGTGGGTGTCTAAATACATTGTTACAAAACATAAGAACAATTGAGAATAACTCAAGATACATATCAATGGAAAAAACCAAAATATTTCCATACACAATACACCACACACATGTTCACTACTCCAGTCTCCATTACTTAATCGACCCATATGACCAACATATATAGCACCAAGATGTAGCCTACTCCCTGGAAGTGAGGAATATGAGGTCCAGATAGATTAGTTAGGGTGTATAACAAAATCCTTTTAAATTTTTTCCTTATTCTGCGCACCATTTGATTGTTCTGTTCTAAATACCCAACCAGTTGAATGCCTAGTTAACCATCTATCTAATACTTTAGTTAACCACTTAGTCAACTCTTCTATTTGAATATCAACTATTGATTGAATATCTCTAGCAGATATAGAAGTGTGATGAATCTACACAACCTATTGTTCCAACACCCCCCATCAACACAACACTATGGATATTCAAGAGGTAAATGTACTTCTGTGCACCCACATAATTACAATGCTATGGATATTCAAGAGGTAAACTTACTTCTGTGCACCCACATAATTACAACTTCCTCAAGCCAAAGCATATCCCAAAGTTTCATAAACTTAGATTTTGAGAGAGGCTATGGAAATATATCAATAACCTAATTGTTTGTCCTACAATGCAAAATATTCACAACATTTTCTTGTACTAATTATCTCAAATAATGAGCATGATTTTCCATGTGCTTCATTTTACTATGTACAATAGGATTTTCTTTAACTTGTATCACACTTTGATTGTCACAATATACTACAGTCAATGACTTGAATGAAAATCCAAGATCTCCCATGAGATGTTGAATCCAAATGTCATCTTTTCTACCATGCACTGCACCATGATATTATTCTTTTGTGGTTGATAAGGAAACCACCTTCTACTTTTTACAAGAGTAGACAATTCAGGATCCAAGTCAAAACACATAGATAGCTTTGGAATTCACATCATCAGTATATCCATCCCAATCCAAGTTTTTGTAACTGACTAATTGGGTCACTTTGTTACTATACTACTTTATACCATGCTAGTAAGTTCTCTTGATATAAAAAAAATTTATTTGTGTGGATTTAAGGTGACTTTCTCGTGGATTCCACGTAAATTGAGAAACCACACTAATAACAAAAGTAATATCAGGTCAACTGTGAGTTACTTAGATAAGGATACCAAACAATTGTTGATAGAGTGTAGCATAAACCTTTGGAGAATCACACTCCTAGGTTAGATTCACTCCCAATTTAAGGTGTAGCATATGGTTTATATTCTTCCATTCTAAACTCTTGTAAAAGGTTCAACACATAGTTAGGTTGGGAAATAAAGATACCATTATCTATTTGTAATACTTGGATGCCCCCCAAAAAATGCAATAGACCAAGGTCAATAATCTAAAATGTATTTGTTAAGTATTTTTCAAATCCAAAATTAAATTAACATTACTTATAGTAATGAATAGGTTGGCATCCACATATAGTGCAACAATTAATGTTTCACCATTTACATGCAATACATAGATATTGTGATCAAATTCATAAGGTTTGAACTCAGATTGAGGAAAAAGTGGTTAATCTTATGATACCATACCTTGAGGGTTTGTTTCAAACTATAGAGGGATTTATTTAGTCGACACACAATACTTCCATCCTTCTCAAAGTTGGCGGGTTGCTCAATATAAATCTCTTCAATGATATCACCTTGTATACAATAAATTTTGACATCCATATAATGAACCTCACATCGAAAGTGAGAAGCAAGTGAAAAAAGCAATCGAACATATTTCATCTTTACGTTTGGGGTAAAGGTCTTAGTATAGTTGATGCCTTCTGTCTAAGAAAATTCCTTAGCTACCAAATGAGTCTTATGTTTTTCAACGACACCTTCAAATGTGAATTTGGTCTTGTAGATCCATTGACATATCACTACATTATTTATTTCCGGGTGAGGAACTAAATACCATGTGTCATTCTTAATTAAGTAATGATACTTATCTTCCATAGTAATCTCTCATTCATGTCAACCATGCACATTTTCATATGTATTTGGATCACATGTCTCTAGCACATGCACCATTAGAGAAAGACTACCATGCTATTTCTAAATTCTAGTTTTTCTTGAATAATTAATGTCCCTTGCATCATCTCCTATAGATTCAATTGTCTTACTATCTCATATGGGAAGACAAACCCTAATTGTTGAAGGAGTTCTTGTACAAAGATCATAATTTCTAGATTGAATAGGGGTCCCAAATCTTGCAGTTGATTTTTCTATGGAAGGTCGACTATAGGTTGATTTAGGTAAAGAAGTTGACTAACTAGTTAATAGTCCTACGAAGTAGTCATTCGATCCAAAATTCCCTAAAATTTCTAAAGGATCATTTGTCAACGGTCCAAATGAGAAATTCAATAGAGTGATATTCAAGGTCTTCTCATCAAAGAAAACATCTCTTCTATAGAGAATATCTTGTTTGACAAGGTCAAACAACTTGTAGGACTTAAACTCTTTAGAGTAGCCCATCATGATACAAACATAACTTATTGCATCTGGTTTCTTCCTTTTGTCATCCAAAATATGATCCCACATTATGCATCCAAAGGTTCTAATATGTCCAACTGGGTTTCCTTCCACTCCATTTTTTATTGGAGTCACATCCCATACAACTTTATTTGGAATCATAATTGACAAATAGTTTAAGAAATAGATAACTTCTACCCAAAACTTAGTTGATAGACCTTTTCCTTGAATAAAACAATGTGTCATTTCTACCAATTTTCGATTCTTTCTTTCAGCAATACCATTCTATTGAGATACATAAGGTACAAATATCTACCAAGATATACTATTCTATGAGAAGTATATTTCAAAATCCTTGCCTACATAATCTCCTCCATTGTCTGATCTTAAACATTTCATGGCCGACCACATTAATTTTTAGCAAATTCCCTAAATTCCTTGAATTTTTCAAATACATAACTCTTATTCTTCAATAAATACACTCAAGTACACTTTGAAAATCCATTAATGAAGGTCAAATCATACCTTTCACTAACTAGTGATGGTTTTTTTTAGGGAGAACAAGTCACTATGGACAAATTCCATTTTGGATCTTTGCTTTCCAAGATTTTTTTGTTTCAAAGGTAGCCTGATAATTCTTTACAAAAACACATCTTTGACATACTCCATCAGGGGGAGCAACCTTAGGTATTACAATAACCATATTGTGTTTCACCATCAGTTTCAAACCTTGAAAATTTAGAGATCTAAGTTTTTCATACCAAAGTCTGCTCCTGTCATCCATGTGAGCTATCAATGTAGTTGGTCCTGGGTCTTTCTTGGGTAAGTCACAAATCTTATATAGTTTGTCCTTTGGGTCAATGAAACCTTTGGAAACAATAAAAAAAAAATGTGCATATCCTTCACAACAAATCGATATAGCCAAAAATTTTCCTTACATACAACAAGTTTTACTAAAGCTAGGTAGATGATACACATCATTGTTATACCATTTTAACATTCATTATTTACACAACCAACAACAATAAGTTGATAATCATATGCTACATACATTTCTTTTTTTGTATCATGTTTTAATGAAAATATGAGAGAAACATCATTATCCATCTAATAGGAGCAACTAGAGTCAACTATCCATTTTCTCCAATAAGTATGATCATGCAAATCTTGAGATCCACCAATAAAAAAATTACAGTTATTTTCATTACCTTTTGAAGTCAACCGATATTCCAATTGACATGTCTCCTTCAATTTTCTTCATTTTATCCTCTATGTCCCTAGTCTTTTTCCAACAATCCTTCTTCCATATGTCCCAATTTCCTATAATAGCAATAGGTCTTGTTCTTTCTACCTTTCTTAGTAGAAATTTGATCGTCATGCTTCGTCTTACTAGTTTGATCAATGTAGTTTCTGTCTAAGTTCTCCCATCACCTTCTTTCTCCATAATTCTGTTGACCTTTTCTCTTCAACAAATGGGCCTATTACTTGACCTCAACATTCCCTTCATCAACCAATTTTTCCTATTCCTTAATTATTAAACCACATAAAGAGTCAAATGAGTAATCCTTATGATCATTTTATAGAGGTATAGTTGGCATAGAATGTCAAACATAACACATTAGAGGGTGTCTTAATTCATTAGGATCAATTTATTGACCATCCTTCTTAGGGAATTCCTTTCATTATTTACTCAATTTCACTAAATTTCCTTGACATGGGCCAAGTAGTCTTCAATTCCTTCACAATAAAGAGGATCCAAAGAGATCAAATCTTTCTCAGTTTGCATAACTTGGCTTTCATTAGTTTTATCAAACAAATTCTTTGGATTTATTCAGACAACATTTAAGTATTCAATCCCACTTTTATGAAAGTGAATCTCCCTGGAGATGTAGGTCATTATGACTCATATAACCTCATCCTTCTTCCTGTTGATGCTAAACTTATGTTAGTCATCCTTTGAATATGGAACTGTAGTTTTTGAAAATTACCACAATGATTTACTCTTGAAAAATGTTTGCATATCTTGTGCCCAAATTTCATAGTTTTGGCCATTTAGAACCATAGGATATTGCTTTAAAATTGTGATGTTGATCTATAGATATACTAATTCAAAACTCTAATTCAGTATGAGATTCAAAACTCTAATTCAATATACTACACATATATGACACGTCAGGCGTGTGTACTATTGACAACCTTCATAAGACTTGTAGATAACAAGATGGATCTTAGAAGCACTAGCTTTGATGCCATGTTTAAGAATCAGAGGAATAGAGAGATCATGGATTTAACATTCCAAGAGAGTGGTGGTGTCTAAAAACAATGCTACAACATCTAAGAACAACTGAGTAGACAAAATGTCTAGAGGTGCAATTAACCTCCATAACCTAGTGTTCCAACATAAAGAAGCCATTCAAATCATCCCTACTTCTACTAAACTTCTCTGTCCATCTAAATCCACCTCATTCTAGACTAACTTAGATAAAATGATTTAGTATTATACTTCCCTTTCCCTTGCTAAAGAAACTTGCAAAACCCATTTTTAGCACCTTGAGAAGATTCTTCTCTCTTCATATCCCTCCCAACCTCATGTTATCTCTAGATAATTGATAAACTAGCCTCAAACCTTAGTAGTTTTGGTCCAAATCAATGCATGAATATCACATAAAAATTCTTCAAAATGCACATGCTTATGAAAAACCCAATTCATCCCCCACAAATATACAAATGACATGGAAGCTCAAATATATAGTCTCTTGAGCCTCAAGCTCATTGAGTTTGGTATTTTCCCTTACTCTTGTTTTGTATCTATTGTCAATAGACACTCCAAATAGAAAATAGGAAAGAAATTCCTTGTCATTTATTATTCCCTATTAATAATATTACAGTCCCATTTCTCTATTCAATCCCTCGTACAAATCAAATTCTCCAACAAATCACCCATAGTAAGATTTAGTCTAAATTTGACTGTAAATATAGTTTCTACCAATTTTGTACTCTCAAAGACATTCCCAAAATGATCTTGTTCATTCCTCAAGGACAATACTAGTGGCTAATTATGCCATTTGGTCTTTGCAATTTTCCCAGTTACTTTAAAAAATGGATGGAATATATCTTTCATCCTATTTATGATTTCATTGTTGTTTACATTGATGATACCTTAGTGTTCAGTGCCTCTATTTAAGAGCATAAGATTCATCTACAAATTTTCCATGATCTAGTTTCCAAACATGGGTTTGTCCTTTCATAGGATAAGATTGTTGTTTTCACTCAAAAATTTGAATTCATATGTATGGAAATTAAGAATGGTACTATCAAACCACATCCAAATGTCCTTACACATGCCTACCAATTTCCTAATTAAATTATGGACATGGAACAACTCCAAAGAATTCTTGGTTGTGTTAATTACCTTACTTCCTACCTCTAGAATTTGAGCAAGTATAGGCACATCCTCTTTGAAAGACTTAATAAAAATCCTCAACAATGGACATAGTAGCATGCAATAATAATACAAGGTATGAAACAAATTTTCCAATAAGTTCCCCTTCTTACTATTCCCTCTATAGGTTTATGTATCATATGCATAAACACCTTAGACTCCTATTATGAAGTTTCTTTTCTTGAACACCAAAGTGATGGTATAGAAATGGTTGATCACTATGCTAATGGAAAATTTGATGACATTTAGGTGTAGATCATTCAACTGAAAAATAAATCTTTGTAATAGTCAAAGCAATGAAATCCTTTTGACTTTATGTTTTCCTAATTAGATTTATTATTATATTTTATTATAAGAAACACACTATATTGATCCTACTATTGCATGAGGATGACTCAGACGATAACAAAAATTGGCCCAATATGACTTCACCACTGAACACATTTTAGGCACATAGAATTATCTCACTATGTACTCACATGAGAACTGACTAATATTTTCTTGCTATCAAAGGAATCAAGTAACAACATGACAACAATTGATAGTAGTTCTTTCTCTCCTTTGGTTAATTGGAATAACTTAGGTTGTTACATGAAATAATTAGTCTTTCTTAATATTATTGAAAATCACTATGAGATTTTGTGCCAGCCAATTTTTGGTACTATTTTAGTTGATTATTATAATGTAGTAGAATCTTTCTATAAGAACCACTACTCTCCTAAACTTTAGGTAGATCAACATTTCTATGAAGTATGAGTTTAGAATTTAACATTAACTTTATTAAATATTTCCACATTAATTGAATAATTCTTTTCAACCAAGTAATCTACCTTACATTAATTTTACTAAATATTTCCACATTAATTGGATATTTTTTTCAACCAAGTAATCTACCTTGCATTATAGTTTGATATTGACATTACTCCCTCTCCATAGTACTATCTCCTCTTCCATTGGATTATGAGTTTAGAATTTATCATTAACTTTACTAAATATTTCCACATTAATTGGATAATTCTTTTCAATCAAGTAATCTGCATTACTCCCTCTCCTAGTACTATCTCCTCCTTCATTGGATCATAGGACCATATCTTCATATTTTCCATCCACTAGTTACTAGTACCACAAACTTATCAAGATATAAATACATTTATGACTCTAACGAATGTCTCTAGGGAACTATCATTGCCATTAAACATACTCATTATGATAGTGATTATTAGAATATCTTACCCAATCTCGTTATCCATACCATATATTGATTTTGACATCTTTGTCCATCTACAAGAAAATATTTAATGGGCATATGGCGATGAACATGAACCATATCTTGAATATATCTTTGACGATGTTTCCTTTTGGAATATTGATGAATGTGGCTAATGGAACAACAAAATCATAATGAACCCCATTCTCCTCTACAAATAATCCAAAGATTCTATTTGTGATAGTGGAAGTAATGTTTACAGAGGAAAAACTATTTGTGTACTCTATGTCATATATTTTATTTATGAAAGAATCATTTGACACTACCTTGTTAGAAAGACCGTGATTCATTTCACTGCTTTATTTTCTATCAAATAGGGTATCTTCTAGCCAAGGGCATGGAGCCTATTTAAGAGGAACATTTGTTCATGGTAAAGGAGGATTTTCTTATAGTGTTTCGTAGATTTAGTTTCGTTGTGTCTAAGATTTTGATATTGTGTGTGTTAAGTTTTCATTGGAATTGAATTCAGAACCTTGAGAAGGACAAATATTATAGACATATTTCAAAGTTATTATATATTTTAAGTGCAAATTAATGAGAAGGACAAACATTATAGAAATATTTCTTACATATTTATGAGTGCATACAAATTAATGAGTACATCCATTTTTCAATGCCTCAAGTACCTTGTACTATCGGTCTGATGGTGAACATAGGTACAGTCTTCAGAGAATCCATAATGGTGGTTTAGTTGAAGTACAAGCCTCCCTTCAGACTGGTTTTTGTTTTGTTTTGGGGATGGGTAGTTTGCACTAGTCTTGGTTGGAGTTTTCTGGTAGGAGACGTCGCTTCCAACCTCTTGGAGAAGGGGGCTGATAGAAAATCTTTTGTTTGTTTAGGGAGATCCTTGTTACTGATCCTTTTAGTTTAGAAATGAGTTTCTGTCAATAGTAGATGAAGGGGGCTCTTTGGTTGTGATTGGGGAGCACTTTGGTTTTGCTCCCTCTAGTTTTAGCACTGTGTTTTGTCAATCGCAGATGAACATTTTGGAGAAGTTGGCTTGGTAGGTAGGCTCTTTATTTAAGTAGGGATTCAAGTCAATCTGTCTCATCCAACATTTGGTTTTTATGGTCTCGCGGGTTTTACTCTCCTGATGAGACAGGGCCCATAACTACCTTGACAGGCTGGACTTGAGGTGGCAGTTTACAGGCAGTTTTGAGAAACTTCCTTAATGGATAGTGAGGTCACAACTCCATTGGGAGGGGAGGACGTGGAACCTTGGGATTGACAAGAGTTACTGGCATCGGTCGATGATCTCTACAACGGTTATTACCGAAGGACGTTCAATAACTGCTCATTGAATAAACCACCTACGGGTATTCTACCGCCCTCCTTACGCTCTAGCACACATTTCTATCATCCTACTGGGAAAGGAACGAAGTCGAGCTCACAACTCTTTGGTGGCTCCAAGTTACAGTTAGACCCTATGGGTGAACATCCTTTGTAGAGGAAGCCTAATAAGAGAGTTCCAGGAGCCACTCCATGGAAAGGTGATTATCCTGACTGTTTAGGGGCTTCTACCAGCCATAAGTGGGGTGCTTTCAACCGACCACAAAGGGTGTGGAAGCCTAAATGAAAAATACATAGACTAGTGATGGGTATGGACATTGGGCTAGCAGAAGCCTATAATTTAGCTCTCTGTGCTCTTGTTGGTAGGTTAGCATATAAGGAGAAGTGTAACCAAAAGTTGGAGGAGTGGATGCATGAGACTTGGGAGCCTGTCCTGGGCTATGCTTCAGAGGTCCTTATCCTTCCCAGAGGATAGCTCGGCTTCATTTTTAAGATCCCTAAGGACTCAGCCTGCATATTGGATAAGTTTTGGGGTTACGACGGTGCTAGTATGATGCTCAAGAGATGGCGCCTCGGTTTCAATATGACAATGGAGTACTTTAGCTTTCACCATATCTAGGTTCTCCTTCCGGGACTCCCCCTCCAGTTGTGGAACCAGTCGATGCTTGAGTTAATTGGAAACTCCTTAGGACATTTTCTGAGGGTGGATGAATAGGCTCTTTCTGTGATAGACAAGCGGATGGAAAAGGTTTTAGTAGAAGTTGACATTCATGCAGGTTTGACGGAAACCTTGGAAATAGAGTGGTGGGGCTTCCTTTTTGCTCAGCGACTGGATTATCTTGGTATTCTATTTCGTTGCTCATTTTTCCGTAGGACAAGACACTTGTGAAGGGATTGTTCACAGTTTGATGGTACATACACAGAAGAGGACCCTTCAGAGGATACACTAGTTGATAGCTATTCTCCATTGCGGGATTCACCATACTTGGGAGATTTTTCAAGGATACGGTCCAAAGAAAGTTTTGACCCTGAGGATTCTTTGTATGTCAGTAAGCTAAAAAAAATGTGTCCCGTGCTTTATGATTCTCTTTATACTTGGGAGAGAAACACTATTGAAAATATTTTCCAATGGACCCGAGACCCCAGGAAAAAGGTGGTGGGATGCTGGTCTTGGATTATGTTCAGTTTCCTCCCTTTCCTCCTACTAGACCAGTGGCCCCGAAGGACCCTATATCTATTCTAACTCCGAGCTCTCTTGTTTTTCCTGCCACTCTCGAAGAGGAGGTATCCAATCTTTTTTCGAGTTGTGCTGAGCCAGCCTTAAGTGACCACTCTCTGGAACTTTTTCTTTCCTCCCTTATCCTGACACCTGCATATTTTGTTTCCATCCCTATCCCAACGTACTTAGGGAAGGCTCTTGTTCCTCCAACTAGCAAAAAGGATGATACTCGTGCTTTATTGGGGGTGGGGATTGTTCCTGGGACGGAACCAACTTGGTCACGGGGTTTAGGTTTGGAATTATCACCTATCAAAATGCAAAGTGCCTGTAAAAAGGCCTCCGCAGTAGGATTGAGCTCAGATTCAAAGTCTTCTATATCAGAACTAGGGGCGCTTAGAGGCATGAAAGCACTTTCCCAGGCTAAGTCATGATCCTTCTATCCCTCAACATCAAAGGGGTGGGAGGAACCCTAAAACTTGCCTCTATGAGAAGACTTTTAGAGAAAAATCATCCTTTTGTTATTTTTCTACAAGAAACATTGGTGGATGCGGCTAAAGCCAATGATTTCATGTATTTGCTCAGGCATGAGTGGATAATATGTGCCGTAAGTTCTATAGGAAATTCGGGTGGGATCCTACCCACTTGGAGTTAGCACCATCCTAAGTCTTGGCGGGATTTTTTTTGACAGGTACATGCTTAGAGACGAGAAGAAAGGTGGCACTCTTGAATACATATGGCCCCTGCAATAATCGTAAATTGTTCTAGGATAAACTTGATACTATGGGTCTTTTAGGTGTTGAAGACTTGATTTTGGCGGGTGATTTGAATTTAACGACCAATTATGAGGAGATATGGGGAGAGAATGCCCAAGCAGATTCCCTGGAGGTCTACTTCAAGCAGTTATTTTCAAAAAATAAATTGGTGGATGTGACACTAGATGTAGTGGTGCCAACTTGGAGGAATGGGAGGTTGGGAACTGAAGGGATTTCAAAAATATTAGACACAATTTACGTGGCAGAAAGTGTGATCACTTCTTCTAGTAGACTCTGTGCTTGGGTTGAATACCCATACATTTGATCTGGATTATTTTCGGCATGAAATGAGAGCGGAGATATAATAAAGAAATGCACAGAGATATTGCAGATATTCAATAATATAACAGAAATGTATCATAGATGCAACCATAAACATAGATATACAGTAATACACGATCTCTATTAATCAAAGAAATGTACAGAGACTGTAAAAATACAGAGTGAAAGACTCGCTCGAATGGTGGCAGCTTATCTCTGAGAATAGATGTGACGGCTACTCGCATTCACAAGAAGATGATTAAAATGAGGCTCTGAAGGTCTTTTTACAATAAACGGGAATGCCAAAAGTCCTAGACATCCAAAAACCTAACCCTAGGAGATGAAGCACCAAAAGTCATGTGGGCCCCATTTGGGTAAGTTGGTGCATCAACTTCCCGAGGTCGTAACTTTTGCATACGATCTCCGTTTTAGGCGTGTGATAGCTCGTTGGAAAGGTATTGTCGAGGAGATTCATTTTGGGGGCTCAATCATGCCTTCGGCTATCATTTAGAACCTTGATCTCAAAAAACCTTCATTTGGACCCTTAAAATGGCCTCGGAAGTTAAAACCTGCTAAAAATAGTAAATTGCCAAAATGGCCAGAAAACTGTTTTGATCCATTTGGAAATGGTGGGTGGCCACTGATATCTACCTGGATCAATCCTCCCTCCTTATGAAGCAATGGTCTCCATTGCGTTGAGTTCTTGGGGGAGAGGGAAAAGCATTTGTTGAATCTGCATCTTGGTGAGCTGCTTGTCTTGCTGGAGAAGTCACGCTACTTAGTTTGTGGAAATCTGTCACGAACCTGTGGCTGGAAGGTTTGGACCTTTTTAACCAGTCTAGCTATTTTAGATGATTGTGTGCAGAAGGAATCTTCGTGCTTTGCTGCAACCTTGTCGACCTGCTTCTGTTGGATAGAAGGTGCTTTGGCCGAAGCTGTGGTGGCTGTAGTATCCTTTTGTTCACCCTTTGAACAGATTGTGGAGAAGATGAATTTTGTAGTATGAGATACTACCTTGTGGCACTGTTTAGGTAGGGTAGTAGTTGGAACTACCTCTGGTATCCTGTAGAGATGACCCCCCAGAGTAATAATGACACTACGGGGTCGAGACTCATAGATAGCATGGCGTTTCCACATATATGGCTGGCCCAAGAGAACACCACAGACATCCAGTGTGGCAACATCACATAATACCTCATCCTTGAAGGGTTGGATGCCGTATGACAATCGACACTGCTGGCTGACACGAAGATCTCATCCTTGGCGAAGCCACCCAATGATGTATGGTTGTGGGTGTGGTGTTGTCGACAATCCCAACTGTTTGACGACCTCTGCTGAGATGAGGTTCTTCTGGCTTCCGCTATCAACAATAAAATGCAGCGGGGTCCCCTTCACCCACA
>ML780146.1:941684-958914 GCA_009831015.1 Picea engelmannii | reverse complement strand
GGGCCCCGTTTGGGTAAGTTGGTGCATCAACTTCCCGGGGTCGTAACTTTTGCATACGATCTCCGTTTTAGGCGTGTGATAGCTCGTTGGAAAGGTATTGTTGAGGAGATTCATTTTGGGGGCTCAATAATGCCTTTGAATATCATTGAGAATATTTATCTCGAAAAACCTTCATTTGGACCCTCAAAATGGCCCTGGAAGTTAAAACCTACTAAAAATAGTAAATTGCCAAAATGGCCAGAAAACTATTTTGAGCCATTTGGAAATGGTGGGTGGCCACCGATATCCACCTGGATCAACATTTCAGATCACGTGCCCATTTGTCTACAACTAAGAGAAGAAAGATCTGAGGCCGCTTACCCATTTAAATTAAACCCGGCTTGGTTACAAGAGGTCTCTTTTGAAAAATTGGCGAGAGATGTTTGGAATGACACTCCCCTATAGATACATGAGGGAGATCAATGCAGACTGGTCAGGAAATTAACTTGTTTGAAATTCCGAACAAAGATCTGGTCAAAAGAAAAACATAACAGAGAATGTGAAGAAATGGTTAACCTTGAGAGTGAAATAGACGATCTCCTTTGATTGAAGGTGCAGGGCCTGCAGTGTGAAGATTATGAGAACAATATGAGGGTCTTAGAGGAAATTCATAAAAAAAATATTTTGGAAGAAGAGGAGAGATGGAGATTAAAAATAATGGCACTATGGATATCCAGTGGTGATAAAAACACAAAGTTTTTCCATCATTTTTCCAGCTATCGCAAGAATAAAAAGCATCTCTGGGAGATTGAGGATGAGGCTGGGAGGACCTATTAGCAAAAGGAAGACATAAAAAAAGTTGCTATCAACTATTTTAAAACTTTTTATTAGGCATCGGGCACAAATACCCTAGGTGATCAGATCAATATAGTTAGGCTCTTCCATAGAATGGTTAAGGAAGAGGAGGTTGCGACTCTTGAAAAACCTTGCACTGAGGAGGAGATACTAGACGTGTTAAAGGGTTTTACAAAGGACAAGAGTCTGGGGCCCGACAGTTGGACAATTGAATTTTATCTCCATTTCTTTGATTTAGTTGGCCAAGATTTGTTAGATGTTGTGGAGGAGTCAAGAACCAGAGGTGAAGTGATTAAACAACTAAATTCATCTTTAATTGCCCTGATTCCCAAAGCTAATCACCCCAACAAGTTTTCTGATTTCCGCCCTATAGCTCTGTGCAACTTATGTTATAATATCATCACAAAGATAATAACAAGGAGGATTCGCCCTATCCTTTCTCATGTGCTTTCTGAAGAACAATTAGGATTCCTCAAAGGCATACATATACTAGACGCAATTGGTACGACACAAGAGTGCCTTCATAGCATTAACAAAAAACATTTGCAAGCTATTATATTGAAGCTAGATCTCAAGAAGGCTTACGACTGTATCGATTGGGACTTCTTGCATCTTATTCTTCTCCACTATGGTTTTGGGGTGGTCACTACTAATTGGGTAATGGGTTGTATAAATTATGTTGTCTTTTTTGTTTTGATTAATGGGGAGGCGAAAAAGTTTTTCCAGAGTGAGCATGGATTGCACCAGGGTTGTCCTCTGTCGCCCTTCTTATTCATTCTGGTGTTGGAGGGTCTTAGTATTTTGCTGAAAAAGGGACAAGCGGAAGGAACATTGACCGGGATTAAAGTATCTAGACTAATAAAGATCTTACACCTGCTTTTTTCGATGATGTGATCATCATGACAAATGCCAAGATGTCTGAATGGATTGAAATACACAAAATTCTTAATATTTTCTGCAAGGTGTCAAGTTTGAGAATCAATTTTCAAAAAACACATTTTATGTATACAAGCATTCAGAATGCATCTATAGAAGATCTAAAAGTGTTATACAGTATAGACTTAACAAACCTATTGGGGGGTTTCAATTACTTGGGGTACTTTCTAAAATTAGCAAGCTATAAAGTGAAGGATTGGAACTGGCTCTTGGAAAAGTTCGAGCGTAGAATCAATCACTGGTGTAATAGGTTATTATCTTTGGGAGGAGGGTATATTCTTGTTAAAGCAGTCTTGGAAAGTTTACCAGTTTACTGGTTGGACTTAACACATATCCCACAGTCTATTTTAAATAAAATTAGGCAGATGGTCTTTTCCTTTCTTTGGTCTGGCAACAAGCAGAGTAGCAGTTATCGTTTGTGCAGGTGGGAATTGGTATCAAAGCCAAAATCATTTGGAGGATGGGGACTGAGAAATTTATATATATATTATAGGGCCCTGGCAATGAACACTCTTTCGAGAGTTCTGGCGAAACCATGTATTTCAAATAGAGTGACAAAAGACAAGTATATTCCATATGAACAGGTCCACATGTGGTTAAGATCAACATCGGGGCAGACGATTGTTGGGTCACAGACTTGGAAAAAGATTTTAAATTCATCGCCGCTTGTTCTCCAATGAATTGCTTGGAATCCTGGAACTGGGCAGTCAATTGTCATTGGGAGGGATGTCATATTGGGCTTGGGTAAAGATTCGATGCTATCATCTAAGCTCATTGAGATATTGAACCACAATAGAATTTATTATCTGTACCAAGCAAGTTGAGAACAAGCCCAGGGATC
Source organism: Picea engelmannii (assembly GCA_009831015.1). NCBI lineage: Eukaryota > Viridiplantae > Streptophyta > Pinopsida > Pinales > Pinaceae > Picea > Picea engelmannii. The sequence goes on along the minus strand of ML780146.1, from coordinate 956,303 downwards.
TTTATGCTCTAACTGGTTGGACGACACCACAATGGAGCTTGAGGGAGAAGAGGCAGTTGAATGGGAAAGTTGAAGACAAAACTTGATTTGCACATGTATTCATCTTCAGGATCAACCAGATACTCTCCTATGGATAGGAGGTGACAACACAGGCCAACTATTGGTAAAAAACATGTGTAATGCAGTTGCGACAAAGATATGGATGACCAAAGTAGCGGGATGGAGGCAAAAGCTCTGGAAATGGGATTGCCCATTAAAAATTAAGATTTTTACTTGGTTAGTGGCAGAAAACAAGATCCTTATTTGGGAAAATCTCCAAAAGTGTGGTTGGGTGGGTTCTAGCATCTGTATTTTATGCAAAAATTCTAGTGAAACAAGTATGCATTTATTTGTGAACCGCCCTTTCACCATTGATGTCTAGAACAAGGTAATTACAATTCTAAACTTAACAAGGGGATGGATTGGATCATCGGTGAGAGACTTCTATGAAAATTGGATAAAGTCAAACCCATTTTACCCTTCGCTGTCAACACTCCTTAGTTGGTACATTTGGATTGAAAGAAGCTCAACTATCTTTGATGCAGGTTCCCCCTCCTTTCAAAAGGTTGTCTTTAAAGCTATAGGAGCTGATAATATTTATGGAATCAAGGCTAAAGTTACACCTTCTCGCATTTCCCAAGTAATACTTTTGATAGGAAAAGTTATTGCATGGTTTGATGAAGCAACACAACAAAGAAAAAATCTTAGTGGGGCAGGAGGCAAGATTATGATAAATAGTCATATATCTTATCTGTGGACTTTCAATTGTGGGAAAGGATATAACACCAGGGAATAACTTTTGGGGGCGTGTGCCTCGCTCACTTTTTCCCTTAGACTGTCCATCTCCGATATGTTGTTGCTAGTGGACTCCAAGATAGTAATAGAATGGCTCAATAAGAGGGCAGCCCTACAGGCGGTAGCTCTTGAAAGCTGGAAAGAAAGGATCATAGAATCTATTTCACTCTTCAAGGACATTTCATTTGGTCATATCTTTAGAGAAGATAACATGGAAGAAGAAATATTATCAAAGAAAGCGCTAACAAATCTTCCAGGAAAAATAGCTTATACTTAGTGGGAGGATGGCAATGAGGGCCCCAACCACTACTTGCAATTATTCTAATCCAGTTTTCAGAGAGTGTTTTTTGCTCCTTATGTGGATGATTATGTATATGAGATCTTTCTCTTTGGACTTCCCCAATAGACTTTTTTGTATGAAGCACTTGGCATAGATATGTTGTAGATGTCTAAAAACTCTATTTTTTATTACAGTTTTATTATCGAGAAGACATATGAAATTCATTATATTTTTTTGAATATAAAGAATAATTTTCTGTAGAAAAAAAATAAAGTACATTGTACTCAAGATTCATAGAAAAATTTCCCTCGAGTACCTTATACTTTGAATAACCTTCGAGGATTTTTAGGCCCTCGAGAGCCCACCCACCTTTGCCGTAAAAGTGTTAATGTTTCGAAGAAAAGTTTTAAATCTTAGCCTCTGATACTTAAAATTGGGGCTTGGAGAGATGTCAATTCATTATACTTTGAATGCTAAAATCTTATCAGACCCTGGTGCCCAAGCATGATTCACTTGGATCATTTAAGGTGATGGCTTTATGAAGACTAGTTGTAAAGAAATCACTTTTATTATCATTCGCTATTGGTTCGAATTCTCAGGGGCTATGGGGAAATAACCAAGTGGAAGAGATTCATCCTCCGAAGACTTGAGTACTTTGTACTCAAGATTTAGAGGTTTTCTTGTTTAATTATTTTCAAATTCTAATGACTCTACATGCATTAGAATATTGATTCAAAGGTGGACATAACATCATCTGGACTTAAAGACGTTTTAATGAAATGTAAAAGAATGTTTATCCATTCGAAGTTGTAATGCCTTTTGGAGCCATCATCTCACATCTCAATGTGACTTCCAAGGCTACATTCTTGGGAATTAAGAGGATTTTTTAATTTGAATACATAATATTCATATGTTTCCTTGAAGATGGGACCCCATCTCTATGTTCATGATTATTTTGAAGATTAATCCTTGTACTATGGGCTTAGAGACAGATTTAAGTATTCAAATTTGAATATAAAGGGGGCTTTAGTCGGGGAAGGTATGATGCACTAAAGACCGATCATCATGAGCATAAGAGATAGAGGAAGGTTGAAGTTTGAAAGGATTTTCAACCTCTTGAAGCTTGAAGAAGTGATTTGGGAGTTCATGAGAAATTTATATCATGTGTGAAAAAAATATTATAATATTAATTTGAATTTTTCAACTATTAATATAGAGAAAATTAGGCTTTGATATTTATTAAGAGATCGATGGATGTGAATTTTCATTGTTTATTGTATGGAAAATTTTAAGGATCCATACTTATTTTAAAGTGTATAAACCTTATCCCATAGGGGTTGGATCCAATGGTGGAAAGAAAAGAGTTTTTCATCATTGGATAAGGTTCAATTCCAATGAAGGTCGCTTACCCTAGAGCCATGGGGACACCTTGAGGTAGTGATCGAACGTGTGGTTGCACCCAAAGAGATTATATTAAAAAATAGTTTTGTGATGCGTGCACACATAAGTGGATCAAATTCCACCCCCATGTCCTTCAAATTTTAATTCAAATCCCGCTAGCGTGATTAGATTTCAAGGGTTATGTTATGTAAGGAGGCCAAGGTTCAAAACTCGTGGTAGTTGGGACGAGACACCAAAAAAAATCCATTCATGTTAAGGGTTGATGTGGCCCAGGCCAGGTGTGATCCCTGAGTGATTTTGATGGCTTAGATGCCATTGGGCCCTGGTTTCTTAGACCACAGGTTAGTCCCGCAACTAACAAACATGCTAGCAAACAAAAAAAAGAGTGTATAAACCTTAGTGAATCTCACTAATTCTTAAAATGACAACTATAAAATATTTGGAGATATTTTTGTGAAAATATTCAAATTTCTAATGAGTTTGTATGGTTTCTAGAAAATAATGATGATTTTTAGAGTAAAATAAGTTTATCCTATAGAATTTGGGAATCAATTTTAGAAAAAATAGAAATTGGTGAATCATTTTTTGAAAAACAAAACTTGGAAAATTAGTTCAAAGGTGAAATTTAGCCCCTAAAAATTTCCTTGTTCCTTTCTTTGTTTATATTAAATGTGAAGAGTTACATGTTATTCAAATTTGAAACACTTTATTAGGGTTTCGAGTAAAATAAGAAACAATTACAAGAACAAAAAACAATCACAACAAGCTTAGATTCCTAAGATAAAGTAGCCTTCCCCTCTTTTAAATTTTCATTTATAATATTTTAGTTGTTGATGCACACAATGTGTAGAATTCAAAAACCTATATTTGAATTGTATATGTTTTTAGAATATTGGTTCATTATGCTTTGGATTCATATCATCTTAGACCCAAATGACTTGAATTTCATTTGATCATTAAAGATATAATAAAGATTATATTTGTTTTCTTGAATTAAAGTTAAGATTAATTTTGAATGCCTCTATTAAAGTCTAAAGCTAGGGTATTCCATTTGCATATATTAATTTACAGGACTTGCCAATTAGTGAGTACGATATACCTATGTCCTATCCTTTTGAATATGAGATGAAAATTTGGTATAACATTTTGCCCTCTTTTACTATGTATCTATGTATCTTCTGATATTAAGTTGATATTAAGTTAGCCACCCAAAATATGGGGAAACATATTTTTATTTGTTAAAAAATATTTTTTATTGGATAGAATTTTTCATATGGGTTTGGAATTATATTTTTTTTAATTGTAGAAAAAGTTGTGGGGTTAATTGATTCAAAATGGTTTAGTTGGAAAATGAAAAATTGATATATTTTAATGACAAAAAAATAATTTAATTAATCAAAAAATGTAATAAAAAGAAGTTGAAAGTGGGTTAAATATATCTTAATTATCTTGATTTCATAAATTTATTAAATGAATAACCTGAACTATGATTAAGAAATAATATTTAATTGATAGATAATTTACATTTTCTTATTGGAACATTCTTTGAAGAGTGAAGTTTGTAATAACATTTTAATATCACGCTTACATAGTTGTGATGATGTTGACATTGGATTCTATGTGGATAATTGAAATTGATCTAAAGAGCTTAAGGACACACCTAATCACTAATTTGGTGAGTAAATTTGAAATATTTCATTTACATTGTGAATTTTTTCTTGATGGAATTGATACGAGAGTATTTAGCTTGATTGTATTTCTATAAATTATGTTTTTTTTTTCTCTCTCTAAAACAATGGTAAAAGTGGGCGGTGGTAAGGCATATCACATCAGTAATTTTGTTCTCTTACTAGTTACTCTTTAGTAAAATCCTCATTCGGAAAATCCATGTGTTGATGCTAGATCTTTCCATCATTGAAAAGTATAGTGACTGATAAAAGGCGCCCAAACAAATTTGACCATTAAACTTAACTATAATTATACTCATCTCATCATCATCACTAACATATGAAATTGACAAGTATAAATAAATTGTGTGTCAATATACTTTATCAATTCCCATAATAATATAATGAAATAAGATTTAATTTGTTTATTATGATTGAAAATAAATGATTTGAAATAGTAAAAAACATATATATATAATAATATTATTTAAATAAAAATGCTTCTATTTTTATCAAAACAATAAGATATCCATAATAGACCAGCATCAAACAAGATCCTAATTAAATGTCTATAGGATTGTATAAATATGGGATTGTATAAAGATTAACACAATATGTTTGTTCGCATCTAGTAAAAAAATCATGATGCAGTCCAAGTTTAAAACTTCTATTTACGGTGACTTTGTGAAACATTCATTATAGTGGTCATTTTAGGATAGACCATCCGTGGTGAAACAATCGTTTTTGTTACCATTCTAGGACCAACATTATTTTATAGTTTCACTGTAACTTTAAATTTGTTTCTAGTTTGCTACAAAGTTTTTTTTAAACATTTTCTTTTGTTTAATTATTTTTTCACATAGTTTTTTTCATGGTTGTTATCGTTAAATTTGTTTCTAGTTTGCTACAAAGTTTTTTTAAAACAATTTATTTTGTTTAATTATTTTTTCACATAGTTTTTTTTTCATGGTTGTTATCTCTAGTTTAAAATTTTTTGACGATAGAATGAACTTTATTTATATATTTTTCTTTAATTCTTTTATGTACTAATATGTTTTTATCATTATTAGTAGTTACATTGCAATGTCATGAAATGAAGTCTCCGTTAAAAAAAACTTTATTTATATATTTTTCTTTAATTCTTTTATGTACTAATATGTTTTTATCATTATTAGTAAATGCAATGTCATGATATGAAGTCTCCGTAAAAAAAAAATAAATTCTGCATTAACTTAAAAAAGAAGAAAAATAATATGATGGTGAAAAAGATCCATTTGATAATCGTCTTTTAGTATCTCAAAAGACGATTATCAAATAAGATAATAATAATTCAGAGATACTTTCCTCATCTCTTATTTCCTTTTCATCGAGAGATAAATATTCATAGAAACAAGTATTGGTATCTTGTTATTATCTTATTTGATAATCGTCTTTTGGTATCTTGTCCATGATTCAGATTTCCTTTAGTATATCAAAGACGAGTATCTTGTCCATGATTCAGATTTCCTTTAGTATCAATAATTTTTTTTTATTAGTGTGTATTTTTTCAAAGTCGTGTAGTGAAAAAAATAGGTAAGCATGTGTTTTGGTAGATTTGATTCATTGATATATATTTTTATTATGGTGTATTTATGTTTTGGTTTATATTTAAAGATTTGGGTGTATTTGTATTAGAGAAAATTTGCTAAAAAATGGGTTTTTTAAAGAAATTATAAAATAATAAGTTATATGTGTCACATTAAAGACATCTATTTCACATCAGGCCGCTATATAAGTTGGGCTAATCTAGAATTACAAGATGATAGTTAAAAATAATCATGGAAAGTTCAGATTCTTGTGCATAGACAATAAATGATAATAAATATCACATAATAAATAATTACTATTAATATAATATGAAAGTATAATAAATAACATATTATTAATATATGATCATTAGAGGAAATTTTCTCAAAAAATGAGCCTTATAAGAAAAAGCGTGCTTGTTGAGTTGGAAATTTAATATAGAATTTCAAAGAATTGAGTCAATCATAATGGTTGAGTTGGGTATATACAAGTCAAGGATGATAGTCCATTGGATGTAGCTTGGGTTGTTGGGAGGAATGATTGTTACCCTCTCCACCTAGGTTCAAATGCCTGGAGTGATATGTTGTGTCATTTAATGGGTCTATAAGATGCTCTTGTTGTTGAGCCCCCAATACTCCCAAAATGCTCGGTCACCCCATGTTCTCTCACAGATATCAGGAATGTTTTCTGTAGATGTAAAAAGTATCGATTTTGAGGAGGTTTTCCGTGGACATAGCGAGATATTCAGTGTCATGAACCACATGTAGAAGAAAATAAAATAAAAATTCAAGGATAATTATGTGTCATATTTTTATTTGACAATATTTAACCTTATGTACACCTCAACTTAGTTAAGATCTCAGTGAAGTCCTCTGAGACATGTTCAATATCTTTGAAATATTTTATATTATTATTACTTTCATTATTTATTGTATGATATCTATTATCATTTATTTATTATATTATCATTATTATTTTATATTAATAATAATGTATACTTCCATTATATATTAATAATGTATTGTATTCCTATCATTATATAATTATATAATAATATAATGATAATAATCTTAATTATATTGTATAGTTATTAATTTTTAATATTATATAATATTTAATTAGTAATTATAAAGTTGTAATATACTTATTAATTTAGTTTTCTATAGTTTTTTATATAATAATTAATTCATAGTAATAATTGGTATTAAGGGTTAACCATTTCATCTTTAATTCATATTATAAATATCTTCTAAAAGTCACATTTATATTATAACATAATAAGTATATCATCTAATAAGTTTGTCACTTTCAAATTTATATTATATTATAATAAGTATATTCTCTAATAAATTACCACATTCACATTTGTATTATAATATAATAAGATATAATAAGTATTAACATTTTCCTATGTATGCATTCATTGTATTATTTATTAAATTATTAATTCATATTATGTTTTTTTTAAAGTTAAAGGGAGAAAAAACTTCTAGTATATCACAAATATAGTACAAAATTTTGAATAGGGAGGTCTACCAAAAAACTCGAAACCAGACCCCAAAGCCTTGTTCAGTCCTAGACCAAACCACAAAATTAATAGAATATTATCCAGAGTTCCAAGTACATGCATATGATTACTACGACCATAGCCTATAAAAAAAAGACAAAAGAGAAGACTAAATAGATCCATTAACAAAACATGCCTACATTGTAGACAGAGCTAGCTAGATGTGTAATATCCCAGGTAGAACCCCAACAGTAAATGTAATAATGTACTTAAGCTGGTGAGATGTTTTATATCGTTTGGCTTGCATTTTCCATGGTGTAGTGCATGCATGTACTGTGCAATAAAATTATGCACATTCCAGGATACCGCACATAGCAAACTTAAGCACGTGCGATATTGAGGCCAGGGAGCCTTTGTGTATATGTTGTTCTTTATAGGCTGGTGAGCCAGTTATTATAAGACTAGGATGCTTATGTTTCGAATTAGTCCAGAGAGCCTAGATGCTAAAGGCCAGTGCGCCTATATTTGTATACACCTCATCATTAATATAAAATACATCATTGTGCGCAGACCGACCACGATAAAAGAGATAGGGGACTAAACTCCACTTGTTAGGGAAAGGGAGGGCCAAAAGTTAAGGGGATCCTAAGCTAGGGAGCTTAAGCCAAAAAGAAATATTATAGTAATATTCCTTAAATCATAAAGTATGGATAATTATTTTATCCTAAGTTCTAAAGTTGGGGACAAGTGGGCCAAAGTAGCTCCCAACATGACAAGTGTCAAGTTGGGAACATGCATACATATTGTGGGAACTTAGTTCATTTTCCCATCTTTTCCATTATCTTTTTCCATCATTCTTCCCATTCATGTAACCATTATTCCATGATCACTTACTCAGTCAGTTATCCTCCATACCTTACTGTCACCGTACCCGAACTTGTATCCATAGTCATTCATGTTTGTGTTGCTGGTTAGTTTGGGAGATGGACTGAAGAAGCAGGTTGTCAGGCCCGTGGGATACTAAAGAGGCAGGTTGTTAGGACCATGAGCAGTTCTCTGAGCGAGAGAATTGTTGGGGATTGATTTCCGTAGGTGCTAAACTACATCTACAATGCTCTAAGACTTCCTGTCCGACCTGTTGCTGAAGCCCTAGAAGGGAAGTGGGGCAACCGAGGGACTGTTGAGAAGAGAAGGGGAACACTTCCTTGGGTGGGACAGGCATGTGGGGAATGAGAGGTTGTAGGTTGTTAGTTGAGTGAGCACCTAAGACAAAGTCTTTCCTGTTGTCCATGAGCCTTAGCCTGGATAGGAATCCCTTTACCCGGGTGGAGTTTAGTCCCAGCTTGGGGGTGACCCACTGTTGAGAGTGATGAGTAGTGTGGTCTATGGCTAGGAGGTTCGTGGAAGTTCTGCACGCAGTTGGTGATATCCTTGCAAAGATAAGTGTCAACTGTGTGATAAATTAATATGTTGCATTGTTATTTACATGTTTATTTTTATGGGTATCTCTTGTATATGCTACATGTCTCCGTTTACTGTTATTTCAGTATAAATCCATGCATTTACGTAATGTATTTGCCTATTTATGTTTTATATATAAAGCTTCTGCAAGAGCACTGTGTGTATGTTTTAATTGCATGCAGTTCGTAAAATTTATGTGGCAGAACTCAGTTGTTAAGCTGGGTATGCTACAATATGTTCTGTAGTGAGAGAACAAGAGTGTTCTCTAGAGTAGCGTGGCCCGACCATGGGTGGTCGGGGATGTTGCAAAATGGTATCAGAGCTTCAATTTTCAACACTGAGTCTGGATGGGCCGAACAAGTTGAATTGACGCTAAATTTCACAGAGGATTTATTTCGAGGTGGCCTGTTAGCGATCAAAATGTTCTGGTAAATTTTGAGTGCCTTCATCAAATTTAAGCTAGAATTGCCTATTTTTCTAGTCTCAAGCCAGTGTCATGATTTCCAAAATTTCCATCATAGCTTCTGCTTGATTACTTTGCCTAGAAATCCTTTGGTTTTCTACCTCTGGACCTGCATTTCATAAAAACTTGTTAGTATTGTTTAGAACCTAGTCTTATGCCTTTTTTTAGATTTTACAACAAAGAAAACATATGTTATTTTTGTGAATCTTATCAAATAAAAAAGGTGTGTGCACATATTTCCTTCTAATCCTATGCCAATACTACATATTGAAACGTATATATATTAAAGTCAAAGCTTGAGTCCACATGTCACAATAACTCAATGTATGAATTAAATAAAGCCTTAGTATCCAACGCACCAAGCTATGAGATATTGATATGCCAAATCAACCTAAATTAAGCCCACATGTCAAGGCTAAATACAAGCATTGAACAACTCAAGTCATGGTAAGGAGTCATGGGAGGAAAATGCATGTATTTACATGCAAATCTCATAAGTGTCGATTGAGTGAATCAAACCATATGCCAGATCAAGACACAAGTCAACACCAAACGCCAAGCATCTTTCGCCTCATCTGCTCAGTTCTATTCTTATTTCTCAGCGTATTTCAAAACGAAAAATATCTTAACTCCTGAAACATGAGGAATATGTCCCCTATGTATTTTTCTACGAGCATCAGGCTGCATGCAAGAAAGGTTACAGAAAGCAGAAAAGGAAATCACTCTTCAGTAGCTTCAGTAGCAAAATTATAGCCATGCGCTTAGCCACGAGTCAAGACACAGGAAACAAGTTGACATATAAAGCCATAGATCAGGCCATGAGAATGAATGAACACACAGGTAATTGTACCTCTTCATAAAAAAAACATATGGAGTAAATGCATCTTGCAATCACGCCACATTTACTCTAACTCAGAATCAATGCTCAGTGGGCCTTGGTTCTCCTAAATTAACACTCAACTTCAGCGTTGGAAGGGTTTCACGTTTTCGAACCAAGCAGAGCTTTTTATCAATTTCTTTTTCAAAATTATCTTCTCGACTTCATTTAAAATTCAATGTTGTTAGCGTGTTTGCACCTCCAGAATCCTTCTCCATCGCAAGGGTAGTTGAATCGGTGGTAAATAAGGTAGATTTATCAGAAAAAGAGGCAGAGGCAGTGCTTGATCATTTATTGCGTGGAGGAGAAAATGAGTTTCAGATTAGCATTTTTCTTGTCCTGCTTAGGGCCAAAGGAAAGACTTATGAAGAGATTATAGGCTTGGCCAAAGCCATGATTAAATGTTGTGTACATCTTGATGGGTTGACCGATGCCATAGATATAGTTGGACATCGATTTTCAGGAAGTACATGCATGAGAGTCCACTCGAGCTTTAGGCACTTCTACGCCAGTGAAATCATAGAAAGGTCCTTTTCAACAATAAAACCACATCAGAAACAACAATGGCAAGACAAGTAACTGAATTGCTCAAGAAATAGACATTGTAGTTGCTCAAAATGGAGATCGTCCTTATTTTAATGAATTGTTCCGTGAAGCTCAAGGAAGGTTAAGTAGGCAAAAGGATATTGACTCAGGTGGATATTTGAAAGAAGAAATTATGTTTTTACAGAAGCAGATGGAACGTGAGGAGCATCCTGTTTTTCCTTTTCTTATTTCGGCAACAATGGAAGCAGACAAATTAATCTGGATGAGCTTCAACAAATCTGCCAGGAATTTGGTATTGTTGAGCTTGAGGAAATGATCAAAGAAGTTGATCAAGAAATTCCCATATTCCCTAGCAAGAAGATCCTTCTTGCGCTACTATCAAATTCCTGCCATAGATAACAATAGTTGTGCATTTGGATTTCCTTTTGTATGCTCTGCAGCTGTGGTGTCATTGCTTAAATTATTTCGATAACTCTAATTTTTGTTTTCCTCGCTTTCTTAGCACATCGATTCTTGAATCAAGCATTGCAGGTCACCTGAGGTTCAAACATCAAGTGTCAACAACACTTTATTAAGCAGCTGCTGAAGAATCTAACACTCTATGCAGGATCATTGTTGCTCTGCATTATTTTCTTCTCAAAGATAAAATAGAACTTTCACCAGCACAGAAGGTAGAATTATAACCAGTTAGCTGATGAAAAGAAAAGCTTTCACCAACTAACTAGCAAATCTTAAGGCGAAATAGCTGGTGAAACCTGAGACTGGCCAGCGAAGGTGTATTTTGGCCCAGATCGAAGTTTTTCTCAACCGAATCTCTTGAAAATGCTTTCCAAAGATACATATTGAATTATAGTGTCAAATCTAAGATCCACTTTTGATGAAAAAGAGTTAGAGGAGGATTTTAAGTTGATTTGACACCTTTTGGGGGTGGCAATAAATCAGGGTTTTTTTTAAAACTTAGCAAATTCAAATTTCATCTTTATCAAGTGTCATCAAATAGCCTTGGAAGGCTTATCTGCACTGCACAGGGATTCTACATCATCTGAAGACCACGAAATGTGGAATTGACCTCATTTTGAGGATCATTCCTTATCTTTTGTAAATCAGTTTTGACTTTCTATCTTTAGCATATCTTATCCATTCTTTTAGGATCTAAAAACTGTATTGTAGAGCTATAAAGCTCAAGACATAAGAGGAACTAGTGGGTTCAATCCTGGATACTTTTTGGCTATGTACTTTGACTCTTTTATGTTATATGAATCACAGTCCTCTTTTGTTACCAATGTCAGTATTGTTCATATGTTCACCACTCTGTAATTTGATTCAGTTCAGCTTAGCTATTGAGAACTGTCATCTTCTTGTGTAGCTCATGAATCTAAATTAAATGATTATCTTCTATCTTGTATGACCCTACATGTCTGTGTACCTGGTTATCTTGAATAGTATTCTTCACACCTTATTTCATTACTGTAACTGATATTTGGTCTCTAAAAACACTGGTTTATTTATATGCATAATAAGTTGTCATTTTATAAAGCCTTCCCAGTTATCCCATTATTCCAAACACTTTGATTATTAAATTTCTTAAGCTACCAAGCACCTTTGGTCTACAACCACAAAGGGTTTCTTGCAGTGATAACATGGCCAAATTTCGAGTTGTCGAGTGTGATCCAGGTGGATATCGGTGGCCACCCACCTTCTCCAACTAGCCCAAAACATTTTTCTGGCAATTTTGGTAATTTACTATTTTTAGCAGTTTTTAACTTCCGGGGCCATTTTGAGGCCCTAAACAATTTTTTTTGAGAAAACGGGGAGCAACATGGATCGTAGATTGATTTTTCTCACCCAAAAGTTGTAGTTCTCGGATAGATCTTTCCAACGAGCTATTGAGCGCCCCAAACGGAGATCGTATGCAAAAGTTACGCCCCTGGGAAGTTGACGTATCAACTACCCCCATCGGGGCCCACAAACCTTTTGGCTTTTCATCTTCTGGGTTTAGGGTTTTGGATTTTAGTTTTGTTAAAAAGGCCCTTAGAGCCTCATTGTAATAATCATCTTCTCACAGATGTGAGTAGCCGTCACATCTCTTCTCAGAGATAAGATACCACCATTCTAGCGAGTCTTTCACTCTGTACTTTTACAGTCTCTGTACATTTATTTCATTAATAGAAATCGTGTATTATTGTATATATGTGACTCTTGTTATATTTCTGCTATATCTCTGTTATATTGTTGTCTCTCTTGCAATATCTATGAATATTTATTTGTTATATCTCCGCTCTCATTTCGTGCCAAAAATAATCCGGATCAGTGGTATCAGAGCAGGCTGCTCTTGATCGTTTTCAGTGCATGTCCCCGATGAGGTCCGAGTATAGAAAGTTGGGTTTCGATCTTGTCTCTCTTGAGGACAATTGCTCTCACACACCCAAGAAACCCTCAATGGCGAAAGAAAAGAAAAATGATGGAGAAGACGATCCTATCAGTCTGTTGCTTGAGAAAGCTCTCACGCGACAGAGGGACGAAATGGTGGAGAATTTTTCCCACATCCTTCAACGCCTCCCGATAGCATCAGGTGAATCTTCATCAAGTGGCCACTTTGGAGGCACATCACCTTTCAAGGTACAGGTTAATTTTGATATTCCCATATTTGAAGGTCAAATAGATGGAGATGCCCTAGATAAATGGTTAAATCTGCTAGAAGGTTATTTCTCTGTTCATAATTTTTTCGACAAGGAAAAGATCACCTTCACACTCCTTAAGGCTCTCCCCCATGTCAAACATTGGTGGGAAACTTACTGGGAGAAGAGTTCCATAGAGGAGTCTAGAATATATGGGGCCGATCCCACTTGGGATTTTTTTGTGGATGCGGTAAAGGAACAATATTACCCTGTTAGAAACTATGAGGACCAGTACATGAGATGGACCACACTGCAACAAGAGAGGGGCCAAGCAGTTCTGAAGTTCACCAATACCTTCCATACCTTGTGCACCAAGCTGGGTATCAAAGACTCCAAACGACATTTGGTTCTGAAATACCGTGGGGCTCTACACAGATACATCCAAACTGAAATGGATTTTCTAGACATCTCATCACTCGGTGTTGCCTATCGATAAGCTGTTAAAATCGAGCAGAAATTTAAGCACCAGAACAAACAGGAGTTCGGGTCTGCAAATCCACAACAACCAAAGTATGACAAAGACAACCCTATCAAACGGTCTCCCGAAAACCAGTCCAAGCCACAGGAAAAGAAGGGTCACGGGAAGACAAAGAAGGACACCAGAAAATGGTGTGATTTCCACAAAATCCCCTGGCACAACACCGATGAATGTCGCTCAAAACAGTCATTGGTGGCTGAGATCAAAGACAAGGAGTCGAACCCTGATTCAAAATCTGATTCTGAAAATACTGGTAAAAGACAAATCATCGACGCAGACCCCACTGCTATTGTTGCGACCGCAACAATTCAACCAGAAGAACCAACAGATCCAGAAGAGGGGGAGTTCCTTTTTCATTCACAGATGTGGCTGAAGGGGACCCCGCTGCATTTTATTGTTGATAGCGGAAGCCAGAAGAACCTCATCTCAGCAGAGGTCGTCAAACAGTTGGGATTGTTGACAACACCACACCCGCAACCATACAACATCGGGTGGCTTCGCCAAGGACGAGATCTTCGTGTCAGCCAACAATGTCGATTGTCATACAGCATTGAACCCTTCAAGGATGAGGTATTATGTGATGTTGCCCCACTGGATGTCTGTGATGTTCTCTTGGGCCAGCCATATATGTGGAAACACCATACTATCTATGAGTCTTGACCCCGTAGTGTCATTATTACTATAGGGGGTCATCTCTACAGGATACTAGAGGTAGTTACAACTACTGCCCCACCTAAACAGTGCTGCAAGGTAGTATCTCATACTACAAAATTCATCTTCTCCACAATCTGTTCAAAAGGGGAACAAAAGGATACTGCAACCACTACAGCCTCGACCCAAGCACCTTCTATCCACCAGAAG
>ML780146.1:919673-935500 GCA_009831015.1 Picea engelmannii | reverse complement strand
GGTGTAGTGTTCAGGTCGAAAAGGAAGGCATCCAAGTAATTGTGAAGACAATGGGAAGTGTGTGGAGATGTGTCAAGACATTGGCCAGATTTCCAATTTATGGATGGTGAGATGCATGACTTAGATAAAGATCATTATGAAAAACAATGAAAAGCTACACTGAATAAATAGGCATTGAGAGTTGCACTCATGCTTGGTAAGTGGTAGAATTGCACTCGTACATGATGGAATTGTATACTTAAATGCATTTTGCCGAATGCATTTTGTGAGTGCATGTATATATGTTTTTGCATGGAAATAATTATACTAATGTTTGAAATGTTGCTAACTCATGAAGTTGAGAACATTTCAGGAACTGTTAAACATTGCAACAGGAAAGTTGCAAGTGAGGTAGTCACAGGAATAGTGACTACATAAAATTTTCTATTCAAAAAATTGAAATAATGAACTTATTGTCATTAACTATGAGTAGACATATGCATAGAATGATGAGTCATTCTATCTAATAATTTGTTTTGGTAATTGTGATTGAATTGCTAGGTGCAGACAATTCTAAGATCATTGCATAAGGTGTTGTACATGTTGAATTATGATGTACAGAAAATACTGACAATCTGTTGGTTGTATGAAATATATAATCATTGCAGGAAAAATGGTATTTAGCATGGTGCTTGCTGAAATACAAAAGGAAAACAACATTCTATTATTGCAACAACAAATAAAAAATAAATTATGAAATAGAATTTCATATTTTGGGAAAAGTCAAATTCATTATGAAATTAATTTGATTTCTAAAATGGAATTATTTTATGTTCTCTCATGATAATTGTATGTGTATGATGCAGATGAGATGATAATGGTTAAAGTTGGGACTCCTGGAACCACGGTGCTCTGAAACTTCCTGTCCGGCCTATACTGGAGCCCTAGAAGGGAAGTTGAGCAACCGATGGATTGTTGGACAGTGAAGGTGCATACTACCTTGGGTTGTACATGCATGTGAGGAAGAGAGACCGTTGGTTGGAGTGTTGTTGAGGTTTGGTACCTTGGCCTAGATTATGTTGATATTGATTGTGGTCTGTGGTTATCTTGGGAATCCATTGTCCTGATGGAGTCATATCCCATTCTTGGGGATGATATGTTGCTGAGAGTTTACCAACAGTGAAATATAAGGATGGGTGGAACGTCATGGATCTACATCCAATTGTTGCTTCAATGAAGTTTAATTGAAGCATGTAATAAGGAACAATAAGCTGAATTATTTCCTAAAGTAGCTCTATAGAATAGAGCAATTGACTTCAAGTTGTAGTATAAGTACTAGAATTGGTGTTGGAAAGTAGAGCACCAGATGGATAACAATCTTTTAATATCTAAATCCTGGATATTTTAAAGAATTTGAATGGTACATGGTATATAATGCACTGAGGATTTTTGAAAATTTTGTTTTATATGTGTACATGATGCACTGAAGACAATTCATAAATAAGGGGAGGGGATTGTAATATCCCCGGGTAGAACCCCAATAGTAAATGTAATAATGTAGTTAAGATGGTGAGTTGTTTTATATCTTTTGGCTTGCATTTTCCATGGTGTAGTGCACATATGTACTGTGCAGTAAAATGATGCACATTCCAGGATACCGCGCATAACAAACTTAAGAGTGTGTGATATTGAGGCCAGGGAGACTTTGTGTATATGTTGTGCTTTATAGGCTGGTGAGCCAGTTATTATAAGACTAGGATTCTTATGTTTCGAATTAGGCCAGAGAGTCTAGATGCTAAAGGCCAGTGCGCCAATATTTGTATACACCTCATCATTAATATAAAATACATCACTGTGCGTAGACCGACCACGATAAAAGAGATGGGGGACTAAACTCCACTAGTTAGGGAAAGGGAGGGCCACAAGTTAAGGGGAAGGGGCTAAGCTAGGGAGCTTAATCCAAAAAGGAATATTATAGTAATATTCCTTAAATCATAAAGTATGGACAATTATTTTATCCTAAGTTCTAAAGTTGGGGACAAGTGGGCCAAAGTAGCTCCCAACATGACAAGTGTCAAGTTGGGGACATGCATACATATTGTGGGAACTTAGTTCATTTTCCCATCTTTTCCATCATATTTTTCCATAATTCTTCCCATTCATGGAGCCATTATTCCATGATCACTTACTCAGTCAGTTATCCTCCATACCTTACTGTCATTGTACCTGAACTTGTATCCATAGCCATTCATGTTTGTGTAGCTGGTTATCTTGGGAGATGGACTAAAGAAGTGGGTTTTTAGGCCCATGGGATACTGAAGAGGAGGGTTTTCAGGCCCATGATGAGGTCTCTGAGTGAGAGAATTGCCGAGGATTGATTTCCATAGGTGCTAAACTGCAGCTACAACGCTCTGAGACTTCTAGTCCGGCCTGTTGTTGAAGCCCTGGAAGGGAAGTGGGGCAGCCGAGGGACTGTTGAGCAGAGAAGGGGCACACTTCCTTGGGTGGGATAGGAATGTGGGGAATGAGAGGCTGTAGGCTGTTAGTTCAGTGAGCACTTGAGATAGAGTCTTTCCTGTTGTCCATGAGCCTTAGCCTGGATAGGAATCCCTTTACCGGGGTGGAGTTTAGTCCCAGCTTGGGGGTGACCCACTGTTGAGAGTGATGAGTAGTGTGGTCTATGGTTGGGAAGTTCATGGAAGGTCTGCACGCAGTTGGTGATATCATTTCAAAGATAAGTGTCAACTGTGTGATAAATTTATATGCTGCATTGTTATTTACATGTTGATTTTTATGGGTATCTCTTGTATATGCTGCATGTCTGTGTTTACTGTTATTCCAGTATGAATCTGTGCATTTACGTAATGTATTTTCCTATTTATGTTTTATATATAAAGCTTCCGCAAGAGCACTGTGTGTATGTTTTAATTGCATGCAGTTCGTAAAATTTATGTGGCAGAACTCAATTGTTAAGTTGGGTATGCTACAGTATGTTCCACAGTGAGAGAACAAGAGTGTTCTCTGGAGTAGTGTGGCCTAGCCATGGGTGGTCGGGGACGTTACAAGATGGAACTTGACAATACCTTCAGCCTGATTGGGCAGCTGAGAAGAGGGAGTCCCTGGCCTATCATCCCGGTTCCTTCTTTACTCGAGGGCCACAATTGGGCATTGGCATTCACTCCTGAAATTTATGAGGTTCCTCACCCTAGTCGTCATCCACCATGATGGATAAATTGAACGATCCTGGAGGGATCAGGCCAACTGCGTTGTTGGAAAGGAAGTTTGAAGAACAAAGAATGAGGGCACGCGTACAAGCAGGTAGACACACAAAAGTAGGAAGAGCAGTAACCGAGAGAGTAAAAGCAACATGCACGTGCAAAGATACGAGAAACACACTCGAACAATGAGTTGTCATGATTTGTCACAGGGTTTTGGGGGATAAACGAGTAGGGTTTTGAGCCCTAAATTCTATGTATATGTATGTAATGGGTCAGGTAGAATAGGTTGTTGAAGGATGGAAGTTGTTGATGTTGAGAGAATAGACTAAGAGTGAAAGAGAGTCTATGTCTGAAGGTTTAGGGGGAGTTTTGTAGAGAGAGGCTTGCACTACACAACAGATAGGAAAGATGGGGAAGGATATCCTGATATATCTATTGTAAGCACAGTGCACAATCCTATGAAGATTGCATAAATAATAATAAAGAATCCAACTATTGTGGACGTAGCCCAAGATTTGGGTGAACCATGTTAAAAATATGTGTTTGAATGTCTCTTATGTGATTGTTCATGAATGTTATCTTTATGCATAACTAGATTTAGGTCTGTGTAGTGGATGATTGTTGCACAATAAAGAGGAATTTTATAGAGAATAGTTTTCTTTGCAATCTATGTCACAATGATGTTGCATAATTGATGTTGCGAATTAATCAAGGGAAAGGAATACAAAATACTGCAACTAGAGTATACAAAGTAGGAATGAACATGGATATAGCCTCCCATCCCCTTTTATTGTATAAACTTGGTTCCTACAACCCCTATAGATGCCTGAGGTGAAACTTCACTTGCATGCAGGTGATGCCGAAAGGGTCGGTTTATACAGGGTTTGTTGGTTATATAACTTCAACCTAGGGTTTTACAACTACGCGCTAACAAATGGTTCCATTGTCGGGACTTGGAATATGTGACTGAGAGAATGTTTTGGAGGCCGACTAAGAAAGATATCTCAGAATGGATAGAAGGGAAGGAATGATAATTTGCTCAAAAAGAGAATAGAAACCCTCAGATGAGCGACGAGAAATGGATGCAAAGGTATGTGTACATAGAGCTACATGATATTTTCTTTTATGAATTTCTGATTATTTTGATTGAATGGTTAGAAAGACTGGTGGAGAATACTGGAAGGTACCAAACTATAGTGTTGAGGAACTAGACTCCTAAGTTGTTAAGGTAATTGAATTATGTAAGTAATAAGACTTCTCGTGCCATTGATTTCTGGTTGAATAGTATATTGTGAGGTTATATCATGGAATTTGCAATAGATTGTACACAGTCATACAGTGTTGCAGAGAGGGATTTCTTTAAAGGCCTGCATGAAACATTTATGAAATCATTGGGTACCTAGATAAAGATGTTGTTGTGCGACAAGTGTGTCATGGCGATGGAATCTGATTTCTAAGGGGCTTCATGTACATAGGGGAACTAGGGGATGACCAGAGGATAGTCTGAAGCTAGGAAATAGTGTAGGAAGAAATGAAGAAGGAATGGAGGGACTGAGGATGTAGAGAAACAAAAAAGGTATATCAGAGGAGGAAGAGGAGTTTGGAGTAATTTGCAGTGGAAGAAGGTACATGAGGTTGAAGACTGGGGATGAGAAGAGAGAGTCACACAGTGATTTTTAGAGGAGAGAAATCTACGCAATAGTCCATATCATAGAAATAATGAACATAGAAGGAGAGAAAGAGGATTCTTAGTATGGTCCGATAATAGAAGTGTTGTTAAGTCCCATTCATACTGGATCCTATGTTGACTCCATGACCCCATGTGCATCACCTATATATGAAATAACATTTGAAGATTTTTCAAAATCACTTGTAGTTAGAGAGGGAGGAAAAAGTAGCAGTAGCCAAAGTAGTGGAAGCAGTGCACCGAATCAGAGTCAACCAACATTGCCAAGGGAGGTACTACACAAAAAACATGAGAGGGTTAGACAACACATTGATACTGTGAGAGTTCCAGGGAGTTGGGTCGGAGGACCCAAAACAATATCTATTTGTATGTGAAACAATTTGGGCTATGAAGAATGTCCATGATGAGGCTGTAAAGTTTGAGGCTATAAATATTCCATAGTTGGAAACGACATTTAGAGGCTTTGCATTAGTCTAGTATATGAAACTACAAAGTACCACACCTGCAAGACAAGCGAGGACGTTAGCGGAAATTAGACAAGCATTGTTGAAAGAATTCAAGAAGCCGAAATTTGAGTTGCAGTACATCACAGAGATGAAGGAAATAAAAAAGGTGCATAATGAGTCAATTTGGGACTATGATCAAAGGTTTAAGGATTTGATGGGTAGACTGACAGTCCATATCCCTAATAAAAAACACCAATAATGGTTTATTGCAGGACTTCTACCACACATTCATAGGTCATTGATTCAACAAAAGGTTGCATCGTAGCCTGGAGATTTGGATGTTGCAATGAAACTGGAAGAATCTCTGATAGGATATGGAAGGGGGATGGCGCAAGTCTAGACACAATTAGTTGCCTTGACAATTCAATTGGAAGAACATACAAAAGGGAAGGAGAAGCAGGAACAAGTCTGGTGTACCAAATGTAGAACGGAAGGCCACCATAAGGACAAATGCCCAACATTTGCACAATATTTATGAGTGGAGCACTGAATCAATTACCATGAGGGGGATACTTTGAAATATGTAAGAAGTGGGGAAATCATCCGACTGAGTGTCCATTACTACAGAAATACCAGAGTAGGCCAAGGAAATTTTTATGCAACTTTTGCAAGTCAGTAGGGCATGAAGAGAAGGATTGTCGCGCATTCGATTTGATGAGAGAGAACATTTCATATATGTATAGGATTCATGACGAGAATGTTGTGACAGAAGGAGGTGGTCCATAGTATAATAGTCAAAGAGTCTTTAATCTAGGAAATAGAGGAAATTTTGGGAGAGGTCGAGGTAGAGGAAATTTTGACAGAGGAGGTAGAGGACCAATAATATGTTATAATTTCAATCAACAAGGAAACTTAGCTCGTGACTCCTAGAATCCTTGTACAACCTGTACATATTATAGAGAATTGGACCATGCAACAAAAGAGTGTCCTCAACTACTTGCAAAGTGGCATGCAAGAGGGAATCAAAACCATAACCCAAATCAGAACATATAGAAAATATCAACCGAGGAATGCAATGAAGGACCTATAATAACAATTTTTATGCACGGAGGAGCTAGAATAGGGGTTGATGTGAATAATGAAGGAAAGAAGGTTGAACAATGGGTGAGGAAATCAATAGGACCTATGCCGATGTTTGACCCTAATCAATAAAATGAGATGTATTAAAGGGAAATAAAAGAGATACTAGGACCAGATTGGGTAGCATCAACATCAGTTGCACCTCTTGTCTGTGATCATACTATACCAGACAAGCCACTTGGGAAGGTAAGTACTCTAAGATATTTTCTAAGAAGTTGTGTAGAGTTTATGAAGGATGAAATTGCACTGAATGAATTATGTGAAATGATTTATCATTTCGTGCAAGAATGGGAAATTCCTACCACACAGAGGGTAGTGAATCAGGTACTGTGAAAAGAAAGGACCAATGAGGAATTCAGATTAAGTGCAAAGAATGGGGAATATGATGTGGTTAACATTATTTTGGACTTGGGTTTTGACATGAATGTGTTACCAAAGAAGACATGGGAAATTATGGGGAAACCCAAGTTGATTTGGTCCCATGTCCAGTTAATATTGGCAAACCAGCACAATATAGTCTTGATTGACGGATTGACAAGAGTACCTATGAATATAGACGAGGTGAGTAGTGTAGCATATTTTAAATTCATTGAGATCATGGATGACAATCATCCATATCCAGCACTAATGGGTTTAGAATGGGCCTTTGACAATCAAGAGATCATTAATATGAAATGGAGGGAAATGATATTTGAGGTAGGGGACTTGAAGGTTACTGCACCATTGGATCCGATAGAAGGAAAGAGGTATATAGAGCCAGCGAGAGGGAACAAAATTGACAATTTGTATAACATTACTGCAAAGATGGATGATTATGTTAACCCCACTATAGATGGTGCACTAAGTTGGCCAAAATTATTTCATGTGCGTTGGACTCAGAGGAAGGTCTGGAACATTGGCAGCAGAGGATGCATGAAGTATCAACTAGACAATGTGCACACATAACTTGATAATTGCGCTGGATTAGAGAGAAGTCATGTGATCCACCCATGTATGACATATTGAATGATATAAGCTCATTTATAAATGCATTTGAGTTGTAGATACCCAAACAACAAAGACTTTTGGCACTGGATGTTGTCTTGAAGGCCACTCCAGCCAGATGGTGGGTTGCACATAAAGAGGGAATGGAAGACTGGTCGAAGTGTAGAAGACTAATACAAGTAAGATTTGGTATTGAGGTGGAGTATGTTGTGTAGAAATACACAAGAACAAGTGACCCAGTAGATCATGTTGAGAAGTGTAGAGACATATGGAGTTCAATCCCGAAGAAGGAATGGACCCATAGGTTTATACATACACCAGATACAATTCCGAAGAACTAGTACTTGGAACTAGAAGTGCACAAAGAGACAACAAACATGGAATAGATGATTCAAAGGTTTAAGGTAACATTTACTTTTCAACATGAATATCCAATAGTAGATGCAGCTTTACAGGTCATTAGAAACAATATTTTCTCAGAAGAAGGGCCAATGGAGGTAGTACCTATGTGTATTGTACACAAATCTTCTATGTCTATCCATGAGTTACTGTAATGTTACAATGTTGTGAAAGAAGAACAAGACAAGGAAGATCCAAGGAATATGCAAGTACCTGAAACTGAGGGGGAATGCGTGGTAGAAGGACCAGATCTTGAATCTATTGTGTATGCATAGCCAATAAATACACTGAAGGTAAATATTGGGATAGAGGGTAATCCAAAGTTTGCATAGATAGAAGACTATTGGAATGAAGAAACCATGGAGAAGATTGCAGATTTACTACGCGAGTACCATGATCTATTTCCAGCTATGTTCTCGGAGATGAAGGGGATAACTGGTGAGTTAGGATAAATGAATATCCCTTTGAAACCCGATGCTAAGCCAGTGAGACATAGACCATACAGGTTAAATCCAAAGTATAAAGAGAAGGTGAAAGAAGAGATAGATCAAATGTTGGAACCAAGATTTATTGAACCAGTGGTGGAATCAGAATGGAAAAGTCCAATGGTAGTGCAATATAAGAATACAAGGGGAATCATGATTTGTGTAGACCTAAGGAAGTTGAATGATGCATGCCTACATAATCCATTTCCAACAACATTTACAGTTGAAGATCTAGAGAATGTAGGGGGGAAGGAGGCATATTCCTTCAAAAACGGATTTTCAATATATCTCCATATTAAGATTGCACAGGAAGACATGTATAAGACTACTTTTGCAACCAAGTGGGGAATTTATCAGTACGCAGTGATGCCTTTTGGGAAGAAGAATGCACCTGCATTTTTTTCAAGGGTAGTTGTTGTAGATTTTAAGGAATTTATTGATAAGTTCCTTGAAGTGTACTTAGATGATTGGACTATTTTTAGTATAATCAAGGGTCACATAGAAGTACTTAGGTTGATGTTGAACAGATGCAGACAATGTCATATTTTTCTGAATTTGAAGAAATGTATTTTTTACGCGTCATTTGGAATTTGGTTGGGCTACGTGGTATGTAAGCAGGGCTTGTTAGTGGATTCGACCAAGATTGCAGTAATTTTGGATTTACAACCACACACCTCATTCAGACAATTGAGAGAAATCATGGGTCATAAATGATATTATATGAAGTTAATTAAGGGTTATGTGTAGATTACAACACCCATGGAGAGTTTATTGAAAAAAGAAGTTAAGTTCCAGTGGAATGAGGATTGTCAGAAAGGCTTGTATACCTTGAAGAAAACATTAGTGACCATGTCAATTTTGATCTTTCCAGATTGGAAGAAGGAGTTCCATGTTCATGTATATGCATTTTACATAGCTTTAGGTGTAGTATTATCTCAGCCAAGAGAAGGATACATAGACCACCCAATCACATTTGCAAGTAGGAAGTTGTCAACAACAAAAAAGAATTACACTACCATAGAACGAGAAGGATTGGCAATGGTATATGAGCTACAAAAATGTAGAAATTATTTACTAGGGTCTCACTTTAATATGTATATAGACCATTCTGCACTAAGATACTTAGTGAATAATACAATGTTGGGGGGGGAGAATATACATATGATTGATGTTTTTCCAAGAATATGATTTTGAAGTTGTTGTGAAACCAGGGAAGTTGAATGTAGGACCAGACCACTTATCGTGCATACTATCAGGAGAAGATGTAGGAAATATGGATGACAGCTTGCCAGATGCACAGTTATTTGCAGTAAAAATGGTGGACGACTACTTCATAGATATTGTGAAGTTTTTAAGTGCAGGAATGGCCCCTCCAGACATGGCAATTGCACAAAAGAAACAATTAGTGGTTAATGCAATAGACTATCATTTAATTGAAGGGAACTTATACAAATTAAGTGTTGATGTAATATTGAGACGATGTGTGTTAGAACATGAAAGACCAATGATACTCTCAAAAGAACATGAAGGAATTGCAGGAGGACACTACACATGAAAATTGATAATGCATAATATTTTGTGCGCAAGGCTCTGGTGGCCCACACTTCATAAGGATGCTAAAGAATACTACCAGGCATGTGATTTTTTTCAAAGGGTTGGGAAGCCATCTAGAAAGGATGAGATGAATTTACACCCATAGGTTACATTGCAGGAATTTGGTAAATGGGAAATGGATTTTGTTGGACCGATTAACCCACCAGCAAGACGATCATGAACTAAGTATATAATCATTGTGACATAGTATTTGACCATATGGGAAGAAGTAACAACAGTCGTAGATTGTACTGTGGAGACTACTACAAGGTTTCTATTTGAGAATGTAGTCACATGATTTGGATGTCTACACATTTTACTTATTGATCAAGGAATGCACTTCCTGAATAGGATGATTGCAACATTGACTGAGGAATTTCAAATTCATCATCATAAGAGTAGGTCGTATCATCCTCATGCCAATGGGTCAGTAGAATATTTTAATAAAATTCTAGAGAATGCTCTGACAAAGATCTGCAATGTAGGGAGAGATGACTAGGACTTAAGAGTTCATGCAGTATTATGGTAATACAAGACTACAAGTAAAAAGTTGACAGGACAAACACCTTTCAGGTTGGTCTATGGGAAAGAATCAGTAATGCTGATGGAGTTTATTATTCCTATTCTATGCATTGCAATGATTACTAATATTTCAGACTCTTCCATAGTATAGGAGATATTTTCATAATTAGTATAACTTCAGGAAGATCAATTTGTTGCAGGATTTCATTAGCAAGTTCAGAATACAAGAGAAAAGGAATGGCATGATAGACATATTATACATAAAAAATTTCAAGTGGGGGAATTAGTCTTAATATATGAAAATAAGTTCATGTAGCATCCAGGAAACTTTAAATGCATTGGTTAGGACCATATGTGATTAAGCATGTAATGGAAGCAGGATATGTGCAGTTAGAAACATTGGATGGAGATGCCTTGGGAGGAATGGTGAATGGAAGTCGACTGAAAATCTATAGAGATAGTCGACCGTCTATGCATTAATCTGAGATGTGCAAGACCAAATGTACCATAGTACTATATTATAGTAGAAAAAAAAAATCCCTTAGTAAAAATAGGAAAAATAAATTGAAGTTACAATAAGAATAAGGGATATATAGCGACAGGACCCGCGCAAAAAAGTGAGTGTTTCACAGAGACAATAAACAACGTATAAACAGTTAGGTGCGCACAAAGAAACATGTGGAACATGATCATATTGACCATTAAAGGCATTAAAAGGATAGAAACGACGATTAAAAAGTGACGTTAATCATAGGTCATAAAGACGACGCATAGAAATAAATGGATAAAGCTGCCAAAAATTGCAACAGATTGACAGTACGAGGTACAATTCCAATGGAAGATATGGAAATAAAGTAGCAATAAATTAATCATTCATTGCACCACTGGTGGATTAGATATTTAATATAGGCACAGAGGGACATGGACAAGTGGTGAAGGGGCACAAAAGTCATGAAGGGTTGGAAAGAAGTGGTTATTTTCACTTAGAGTTGCATAAGAGTAACATAGATCCTATAAACGTAGTGCAGAGCCGAGAAAAACCTGAGAGATGAAGTAGTTTTCATTGGTAGCCAGGAACCACAAAAAACAATAGCTCTTGTACAAAAGAAATCACAAACAAGAGCACAGACAGGAGAACGATAGGTTAAGGAGACTCTGAGACCATGATCTTTGGAGCTGAGGTTTCCCTGAGACTACATCCTACCAAGGAAGGATGATGTTCTACTAATAACATTGCAGAAGATTCCCTAC
Organism: Picea engelmannii; assembly: GCA_009831015.1. Lineage (NCBI taxonomy): Eukaryota > Viridiplantae > Streptophyta > Pinopsida > Pinales > Pinaceae > Picea > Picea engelmannii. The sequence continues at coordinate 923,796 of ML780146.1, read as the reverse complement.
GATGATTTGGTGACGCCCAACATCCCAGAAGGCATCATCAAGGATGAATACATGCTAGGGAGGGTGCCACAACTCAAATATGTAGACCATGATATTAAAGACATGGAGAAGTTCCTTGAACTTGTGTCACACCACTACTTAGAGATGAGGATAGATCCAACAATGAACTAGAGCATACCAGTGTGAAAGGTATGGGAATGAGGAATGGAATGAAAAGGGATACTAAACCTATTCGACATTCCACATTTTATCCAGAGCAACAAGGTGAATGCATGCATCAAGTTTCTCTTAACTTGTGTGAATTGAGGATATTTGTGGATGTACATGTCAATTTCGATAGATACAAACCTGATTTCAAGGATCATAGGATTACCAACATAGGGAAAAGATCCAAACTCACTGTTTGCAGACAAGAACAATGGCAGGAATCTATCAAAGATAATGAAGAGAACATTTCATATAGTTCGAGGGGTGCGTGGATTGGATGTGCCAAGCATATGCGAACCAACAATAAGGATGGAAACTTAGGAATTGGAATGCAAGTTACTGAGGAAATGCCGAAAAGACCAATTTCCAACAAGAGTGATATTTGTGGCGGAGAAGTGCGTCGAAGGGGTCTCCATGATCTAGGCACCTTACTTATTGAACCAATTCCTCCTTGAGTATGTAGAAGAAAAGGATAGGGGAATAGAGTTCCATTATCCATGGATGATAATTTTGATTACGTTTGTAGCATGGGAAGAGATGGAGGAATCACATTTCTTGGGACTCTGAGGTAAGCCGTGCTTAGTAGCTAAGTACCATAACTTCTAGTACACAACTGACAAACGAAGACATATCAACATTAATTTTGAGTTCTTCCTGTACGGTGAAAGGATCTGACACTACATCAAGAATATACTACTCATTTCACAACAAGTGGTCGACCCCTACACCCCGGTTGCATGGTTCATGGAAGACCAACACCATATTTATGTATATGTGAAGAAGGACCCAAGAGAATAATGGGTCCAGACAAAGTATAAGATCACATAAGAAGATATCCACCTGATCATGTAAGATTGGGATCCATATTGGAATATTCTAGCAAATGAAACAGAGACACAACACCATAACAATGACATACATGGATAGGGTTATGAACAAAGAAGAGACACATAAGATGCGTAGGAAATAGGTCCAGTGGTAGGAGAGAAAAGGAAAGGCAAGTGTAAGGGGCCAAGAATATCTCTGTGCAAGAAGAGGAAATCCCACAGAACACCGACTAGTTATACTCTAACAAATGATGACATTGATCGAATAGGATATCAGGTGAGAGATGTTGTCTAAGAATCAGTTGAGAAATCATCACACAAACAAGATGAATTTCACCAGCAAGTGAAGGCATAGTTAACACGTTTGTAGCAGCTCTTGGAAGCCACAAGAATAACACTAGAGTGTAGATCATAGGAAGTACCATCAACATGCCCGATTTTTTAGGAAGGGGGCACATATTACTTTTCAAACATGGCAACAAGGCATAGAGTGGTGAACATTTCACCAGATTCGATTTGGTTTCCTACACCCGATATGAAGGAGAAGTTAAAACAACTAATTCATATAGAATTAATTGTCTCACAGATGCCCACAACAGTGATACAGGGCTTGCACATTAGCATTGCGCAGGATATGCAGTTCTACACAGAATCAACATCAAGTGAGTTGGAAAAGGTAGCCACATAGAAAACATAGATTTAGCAAGGGTATACAACTGATGTATAGGAGAAGACCACAACTGAGGAAAAGGTTGAAAGGATACTAAAGGAGAAGAGCGAGGTTGAGGAGAAGGTCGACAGAATAATGAAGGAGAAGGATGAGGCTGAGTAGAAGGCATAGTGAATACAACATGCCATACGTAAAATCTACAAGGATATTCCATAAATTTTGATGGTGGTCGAAGCCACTCTAGAAGAACAAGTCGCAAATATCAGGGAAGTAATTAAAGGCTTTTTCACCATGATTGAATATTTTCAATCGTGCAACATGCCAGGAACACCACCAGAGGAAAGGGAAGAAAGAGAAATAATTGTTATGACTGCGATATAAAATATTAAGAAGTTGGATGAGGAATGCTCAAAGTTATGTGAGGAAAGAACGCAGATCTAGACAAACCTAATGGAGGATCCATAAATGAAGGTTGTGGAAGCTATATTTAGATATGTGTAGGAGAAATATTGGAAGGCTTCAAAAACGATAAGTACATTGTAGAATAGGCTGTTGAAGGCCAAAAGTTTTCGAGGTTGAGAGAATAGAATGAGAGTGAGAGAGAGTCTATGTGTGAAGGTTTAGAGAGAGTTTTGTAGAGAGAGGATTGCACTGCAGAATGATTAGGAAATATGGGGAAGGATATCCTGATATATCTATTGTAAGTGCAGTGCGCAAGCCTAAGAATATTGCATAAATAATAATAAAGAAGAAAGTCATTGTGGACGTAGCCCAAGATTTGTGTGAACCAAGTTGAAACTCTGTGTCTGAATGTATCTTATGTGATTTCTCATGAATATTATATTTATGCATAACTAGATTTAGATCTGTGTAGTCGATGATTGTTGTGTAGTAAAGAGTAATGTTACAGCAAATAGTTTTTTTTACAACATGTGTCACAATGATGTTGAATAGTTGATGTTGCTAATTAATCAAGGGAAAGGAATATAGAATACTGCAACCAGGGTATATAAAGTAGAAATGAACATGGAGATAACCTCCCATCCCCTCATTAATGCATAAACTTAGTTCATGCAGCCCCAATAGATGTCGCAGGTGAGGCTTCACTTGCATCTAGGTTATGTCGAAAGGGTCAGTGTCTATAAGATTTGTTGGTTAGGTAAATTGAACCTAGGGTCTTACAACTGCGCGCCAACATGCGCCCTTGTCTTTTTGGTCCATATTGTTGCCGACCTGAGTGACATGAAACTTGATACCGTGTTGTGACGGTATGAATGGCGTTGATGATCTCACCATGGTCATGCTCGGTCTTATTAATATACTAACCTACCTAGGCCTTCACCATACAATATGTTTCCATCATCCTGAAATAACATGTGTCCCGTGTTACAGAATGCACCAGGTCTAGCACCCAATTCGTTTCCTTCGCCATAATTTCCTGCCCTGAGGTTTCCTTGCGTTTATTTTTAACTCAGTTCTCCATGTCTTTGGATGACTAAATTTCCACTATCGAACATAAATCCTAGAACAGAGCTATGGAAGCTTCGACTTCTTTCTCCACTCTTGCGGATCGACCATGACCTCTAGACAATGAAGCTTCCTTATCATGGCATCCCACAAAGAGACTCTCTTTCTTCTTCTTTCAGTGATGGGCCATCCTAAAACTATTTTTGTTTTGGGGCTTAAGCTCATAGAGAATAGTGGAGGGAAACAGGTAGAATCTTAACAGGAGGCATGATACTCTGGAACTGAATAACCCTTTGCCTCTTTTATCTCTTATAGCCTCATCATACTTGTGCCTGGGGTGGTATTTGTCATTGGGGTGGTACAAAACCCACATATGGATCGTATTTTTCTCTATGATGATCGTGCACATCTGTGATCCCATTAACTTTTTCATGACATCGTCAAGGATTATCTTGGTGTGCATACATTCATTCTCCTAGGTTGGGTATAATTGATTTGTACCTCTCCTGAGGGAAAACCACTTCTCCCTTGAATGAATATGATGGCTTTAACCTCATTGTGTACTTCCCATCCATTCCCTATAAAAGCATTCATGTCTTTCAAGAGGTAACATACCATCATCACCTCCATGCAAGAGACGCCTTGGCCACCTGTCATCCATGTCCATCTTGGGTCTCGAATTGCTAACATGAGCTGATGCCATTCCTTCCTATGTCCTGTCCATCCGCAAGGAAATGTCCATCTGGAAGCATCTATCCAATTGATCTCCCACCCCTTCAAGCCCACCCCTTTGAGAAGTGGGTCCCCTGATGTTAGCGATATTTCTTGCTAAGGGGTTTAGACATCAAAAGAATGGGTTAAAACCCACCTGTCCTAAGTTTTGGTGCGAATGCGCCCGTGATTAAACGAGAATCAAGATTGGACGGCCAAGAATCGCACGCCCAGATCAACG